>JASPKZ010009694.1:0-122753 GCA_030220185.1 Diploptera punctata | reverse complement strand
CATCCAGGGACCCACTCAAACACACACAAAAAAATGTCATCAAAATCAGTCCAGTCGTATAGACATGTTTTAATTTCGGATTTCAAGTAAACATCCACTTCTAATTGTCGCATTTCGCTCATGTTTTAACAATACCTACCTTGGTTTATTTGGATACGATATACTGAGTTTCGTTGTAATACATCGAAAAATGTGACCGCTAGAGCGTATTTTAAATTTTCACTCCTATACCTATTGGTTTTAGAGGGTCCAATTGTGAATCTATAAACCATCGAGGAATGTAAGGAAATTAAATTGAGAAGAAAATATCAAAATAAAAATAGATTTATTGCAATTCTACCCTGCAGTATAAAATTGCTGTGGGACCTTTATTAGAATTCTTCCATGGGATCTTTACCTTATCGTGGTGGACTGGGCTGTGTGCTTAAATGATCCCGAGAGCTATGCCGGCGGTAGCATTGCTGCCTATAGGGTTACCCATGTCGGACTGGTCGAAGGTGATAGATTGGTCGAAAGAGTGACAATCTTTCACCGTAAAAAATACAACCGTAAGAATGGAATACTTTGTGACAAATGGGATCTCCTCTCAGGTACCACCATTGCTTCAGGACCCATAGATTGAGAAAAGCTGGACTAAATATTAAATAAGAAATCATAATCGTACGTTCCATGGCCAATATACAAAAAACATCAGTACGGTTATGTATTGCATATATTCCATAAACAGTACCATAATACAGTTGTACTGAAATTATTTACATTTTAGAAGGATGATGTGAATTTATGAAGATTTACTGTGTACTTGACTCTTTCAATCTGAGTTAATTGGTACATTAGGAAGCTCTTAAGCTGATAAATTACCGGCTACTAAATTGGATTTTAAATAACGTTTTAAGACGCTTTCCTGTTAGTTGTAGTCTGGTATAATCCTTTATCCTATCCATGAACCTTGTCCCTCTAATAACACATTCCTTGATCAAATACCTTTATCAAATATTCGAATATTATTTTTAGTATAATAATCTAAATGAATGTATGTTTATCTGTCTTTTATGGACTCAAATTACCTATTTGAATGGGGTTTCATCATCTTTTAGATCATTTTTCTGAGACAATTAAAGTATAGAACATATTACCGTACGTGCTATAGGGACGGAACTTAAAAAAAGGGCAATGGTGCACTAAAAAGTAGCTTTTGGCTTACGCTGCCTAAACCATAACAAATGCACCAAAATAATGTACACAGAATTAAATATATTAAAAAATTCTACAAAAAGTCCACGATAGCATATGTCTATCTTTTTCGGATAACTCAAAAAACTTTTTTTTTGTATTTCAGCTCATTGGGGCCAAGAAGATCGTAATACGTAGATTCCCGGACAACGCCAGGTTATCAGCACGGGGTATCTAAAAGTAATTACAATATCATTATAATTACTTTTCTTTTTACTTATTCAACTAAACATAAAACACATTTAATTTATTTAGGCATAAAAGCGCACGCCGGATTTTAGCTAGTCTATATATATAAACCTATGTCTGCCTGTCTGTCTGATTGTCCTTTATGCACTACCATACCGTTTATCCGAATGTGACGGGGTTTTATGCAAAATGTTCAGAAGTTTCCCAGCAAGGTTTAGGCTATAAGAGAGTTGTAATACTCAACACTTTCACTCTTAAAAATCACCCTTCGTACTGAAAAAGTGTTTCTCGAAACTTTTTGGACGCTTAAATTACTTACGCTGCCTAAACCATAACATGTACTCCAAATTATTGTACACAGAATTCAATATCTAAGAAGAAATCTAAAAAAAAAGTCCGCGACAGCACATGTCTATATTTTACGGATAACTCATAACCATTTTTATCTTTCAGCTCATTGATGCCAAGAAGATCGGGATGAGCTAGATTCCCGGGCAAGCGTAGCAGCGTACGGCGGGTATTTTTTTACGAATAAGTCTCAATAACCATTTTTGTTTTTCAGCTCATTTATGCCAAGAAGATCGGGATATGTAAATTCCCGGGCAACGCCGAGGTATCTAAAATAATTACGATCCATCCATAATAATTCTGCCCGAGGGCAGGTCTTTCACTGCAATAATAGCATTTTCATGCTATGCTTTGCAGCTTTACTAGGGAATTGTAGGTGTGGTAGCTTCCCGTTGCTTTCCACACCGGTGGAGGATAATGATGATGATAATGGTGGCCATATGATTCGGGGACCGTTTGGGCCTTAAAGTTTTCCTGACATTTGTCTTACAGGTGAGGAAAACCCCGATAAAAACCTTACCCAGAAAAACTGCCCCGACCGGGGATCGAACCCGGGCCCGCTGCGTGACAAGGCAGCACGCTACCTCGAGACCACAGCGGTGGACTAATAATTACGATATACATTTATATTTTTCTGTATATTCGACTAAACATAAAAACACATTTAATTTATTTAGGCGTAGCAGCGGGTATTAGTTAGTATTAAATAAAACAAAAGTGACACTTTGATTAATGCCGTTGCAGGAAAAGAAAATTGACTAGTACGAAAAGGCAATCTAATTAAATACTATTCTTAATATTTTGTTAATTTTATGACAAGAATCTCTTGCTATAAGTTATCCAGTAATTCAAAATGCAATGTTATAAACATTGTTACTGTAGGATTGGAATATTTGTAAATATATACCATTCATCCATCCACTCTATAGCTCTTCAGCCCAAATAGGGCATTGAGTCTTCTTGACCAAACTGATTTACTTACACTGTTTTCCTATAGATGTCGTAAATTATATGTGGTCAGTACGTTGCCTCAAGGGACACACATTAGGCAACTAAGATATTACTTGGATGGTGGAAAGTCGGTTAAATTTTGCTTAGAGGCCTATTTTTTCACGGTTGAGAATCATTTACGAGCCTGAAAATCATCGTAGTCGGCAACCATGACTTTTGAAGTCCCTACCGGAGTACTCGTCCCCTGGATTTTTCCATCCTAAAAATCCATAAAGACTAGATACCGCTGCCGATTATAACAAACAAACGATGTAGTATTACAATATAGTAATGGAGAACAATAAATTAATAGAATATTGCGATACAAGGATGAAATACTTATTTTTACGTTGAAATATTTATGCGCAAGTAGTATTGGGAGTTACTGTTGTATCTGCATGTATGACATACTGATAAACGATTCCATGAATATTCTCTAAGGATCGTAATAATGTAGCCAAGTTTGGTCAAAAGTGATTACCTTTCAAATAAACTCTGACTCTCCTCCGTTGTAGACGCTACTGAATGTCTCGATATGTACTCTAGTCACAGCAGGAACCGGGAGGAATGACTTTGACACTGTTTATCTCTTGTACAAGATGCATTACGCTAATATCGTAAAACCAAATTTTACATGTTAAATTGTACTGTTAAAATAGTGCTAATCGTTTATTGAATAACCCTCGTAATGAATGATAATGATAATGCATCTGAAGGGAAACTATAAGAACATTCCAATAAGATTGATCAGTAACGAGATTTCAATTGAGACCCTTAGAAGCCAAGGGGTACAAGTGACAAATTGCTAATTTTGGAGTTGAGTAGATAAAGCAGATCTTCTTGTATCTTGTAAGCCCATGTTTCCCTTAACAGAGATTTAGGCGCTCTCCCCATACAGGGAAGAATTTGAACCATACTAATTTAGTTACACTTGTTTTCGTATAGACGTCATTTGAGTGGTCCGTGGTCAGCGTTCCGCCTCATACTGACATCTAGGAAACCAAGATAGTACTAAGACGGGGAAATTCTATAAATTTTGCGTAGAGGCCTTTTCATTCAAGCTTAAGGATCTTTTACGAGCCTGAAAATCTTCAGACTCGAGACCCACGGATTAAAGTCCCTCCCGGAGGACTTGCTCCTTGGATTTTTCCGTCCTAAAAAATCCATCGACCCCAGCCGGATTTGAACCCGCGACCCTCGGGACCAGGGGCAGATACTAAGTGCTATTATGCATTACAGAGACTCTTGACGTCCCAACTCCTTTCAAAAAAACGTTAAACAGAAAATATATAAAACTATTATTCTACCAGATATATTATATGTACGCGAAACATGGACTCTTACTTTAAGGGAGGAAAGGAGATTACGAGTATTTGAGAATAAAGTTCTTAGGTAAGTTTTTGGACCGAAGAGAGATGAACAGACAGGTGAATGGAGAAGACTACATAACAGTGAACTATATGGACTTTATAGGAACCCGGATATAATAACAGTTGTCGAGAAGCTACCACACCTGTAATTCCCTAGTAAAGCTGCAAAACATAGCATGGAAATGCTATGATTGCAGTGATGGGCCTGCCCTAGGGCAGAACACTGTAAAAAAAAGTCTCGTAGACTGCGATGTACAGGACATGTGGCACGAATGGGGGAATGAAATACGTGCATGGAAGCTTCTTGTGGGAAAACTAGAGGGAAAACGCCCAGTTGGTAGATCAAGAATGAGAATAACATTAACAATGATTTGAAGGAAGTAGATTATACAGGGAATGATTGGAAAACATTAGATCAGAATAGGGATGTATGGAGAGCTTATGTCCGCGCGGCCATGAACCTACGGGTTCGATAGTGCCAGTGAGTTAGTAAGTAAGTAATGCAGATACTAATCTGAGTGGCCAATGGATACAAGTAAAAATCTATCTGGTACTGAAATCTAGTGGCTGAAAAGAAAACTGCTAACACAATTACATATGTAGTGTCTCAACTTTACATAATTTTCTCAAAACTGATCTTTTGCTACTTATATCCCTTGGCTTCTAAGGGTTCTATCCAGGATCTCCCGAGTAGCACTGTCTAACGCTAACATCTAAGGCAACTATTTTATAGATTTATTTCATTAAAATTTATGAACGACATATTTTTATTTAGAAACTTATCTCTATCTCCATGGTGTTACGGTCCATGTAGGGCCACAGCCTGTTGTACTAGCAAAGCCCATTCTCTTCTATCTTGCATATATCTCCTTCATCCTCTTATTCCCAACTCCTTTACATCCTTCTCTATGTTCTCTAATCATTTCTTTTTCGGTCTTCCAACTCATTTTCTTCTACCTGGGTTTTGTTTGCTTATTTTTTTGTAGTATGGATCCCTACTCATTTATGAGTCAGCAGCGCAGAATAATGCGTAAAAGTAACTTTGAAGCATTAACATAGCTTTATTCCACTTATTCACAGTGTGACAAAGTCGCTATTTTAAATCACGTTCTTAGACAGAGAGTTATATTTATTTAACAATCATTTTTTAACATCTCAGGTCATCAGCTTGACAACTGAAAATTGGGCGTGAAATAACCGATAAATTTTGCTCACATGCCTCTTATTTCAAGCTTCAGATTCTATTACTTACCGTTAATCTAGGACATTGTCCCATGGATTTACTAACTAACTCACTCACTGGCACTATCGAACCTGTAGGCTCTTGGCCACACGAACATAATCTCTCCATATATCGCTATCCTGAGCTAATGTTTTCCAACCATTCCTTGTATAATGTACTTCCCTCAAATCATAGTTAATGTTATTCTCCCACCTCTTTCTTGGTCTACCAACTGGGCGGTTTCTCTCTGGTTTTCCTACAAGGAGCTTCAATGCTCGTCTTTCATTCTCCATTCGTGCCACATGTCCTGCCCATCGCAGTCCCACTAGACTTAATTGTTCTTATTATATCTGACTTCATATAAATACCATGTAGTTCTCTGTTATGTATCCTTCGCCATTCACTTGTCTGTTCATCTCTCTTTGGTCCCGCGAACCCCGGAAACAAACGCGAACATGATAACCACTATAGATTGTCAAAAAAGTGTGTGTGTGTGTGTGTGGTAAAACTTAAGCAGTTTGAGTAGGTTACTAACATGTATATAAAGTCTCAGAGCAAACAGACGTTCACAAAGTCAAGTAGGACGTTATCAAGTTACATGAGGATTATGTATCGATGTAATAAACTTGTGATCCTTGGTGTGCAGTAAAGGACACGCATCTTCACCAGCCCTGCTAACCTGCGATAAGGCAAGACCTAGTTAATTATAACATCTAGAATGTAGTACATATTTTGTAGGAATCGCCCGCCACTGTCATTCTTCTATAGTACACGCCTAGCCTTATGAGTAAGTAGGAAGCTAAACAGTATTTTTTGCGCGATAGTGCGTTTTGTCATACTTACATCAATTGTGACCACGATTGAAAGTTCAACTCGCTACATTTTGGTGTTGCCAACTTAAATAATTATACCGTAATACAAATAATTATACTGTAATATTACAAAAAGCGTGTGGGAAGTAAAACCACTGTCCTCTATGTATACTACATACAATGTATATACAAAACATATGCAAAATATAGTGTTAATATACATTATACGAAACAAATCGCTGCATTTTAAATGAACTGAACTTTATTTGAAACAATATAAAACAATAAATATGTACTTGCCGTCATTTTATCACTAAATGGTCTCACGGCCTCCTGTAGTTTCAACTAATAAACATTGCCCACACTGTATAACTGTAGGCTTTCACGGCCGGCGTCTTGATCCCTATTAGGTTCGTCTTCCGGGCATATAGGCCGTGGTCCAGTCGTTCTTCTACTCGACGTTTCGTCTACTGCTGCGTTAGACATCTTCAGGAGATACTGCGTGCTCTCTGTGAACTCCTCAACAGTCGGCTGCAGACTGGCTGGTCGTTGGAAACTCCCTCCCTATTTATAGGCACGCCCCTGGTGGAGAGGCGGTTTTCTGCGCGGTCCGTGTTGCGTGCTGTTTTGTCCAGGCTGTCGCTAGCAGAAGTCATAGGCTTCGTTGTCGTATTGTGCAGTGCCGGGATCCAGATTTTGTTTATCTTCATGGTTTCTTCTTTTTTGTTAAAGGAAGCCAACACAAAAAATCAGCAATATACTGCGCCCAGCCAAAGATACAAGAGATCCGTTAAGTACTGCCGGTATATATCGCATCCCTTGCAGTTGTGGACAGGTTTATATCGGCACAACAAAAAGAATGGTTACCACAAGATTGCAAGAACACAAGAGACATTGCAGACTAAAACAAAAGAAAAATCAGCCGTAGCGGAACACTGGATGAACAACCAAGAACATATAATAAGATTCGAAGAAACACAGGTATTGTCCAAACATCACATTATTACACCAGACTGTACAGAGAAGCCATTGAAATATATAAACACAAAAATTCCTTTAACAAAAAAGAAGAAACCATGAAGAAAACAAAATCTGGATCCCGGCACTGCACAATACGACAACGAAGCCTACGACTTCTGCTAGCGACAGCCTGGACAAAACAGCACGCAACACGGACTGCGCAGAAACCGCCTCTCCACCAGGGGCGTGCCTATAAATAGGGAGGGAGTTTTCCAACGACCAGCCAGTCTGCAGCCGACTGTTGAGGAGTTCACAGAGAGCACGCAGTATCTCCTGAAGATGTCTACCGCAGCAGTAGACGAAACGTCGAGTAGAAGAACGACTGGACCACGGCCTATACGCCAGGAAGACGAACCTAATAGGGATCATTGCCCACACTGTTAATGTTAGTCAATTGTTATACTTACTTACTCACTGGCACTATCGAACCCGAAGGTTCATGGCCGCGCGGACATAAGCTCTCCATACATCCCTATCCTGAGCTAATGCTTTCCAATCATTCCCTGTATAATCTACTTCCCTCAAATCATAGTTAATGTTGTTCTCCCACCTCATTCTTGGCCTACCAACTGGGCGTTTTCCCTCTGGCTTTCCTACAAGAAGCTTCCATGCACGTCTTTCATTCCCCATACGTGCAACATGTCCTGCCCATCGCAGTCTACGAGACTTAACTGTTCTTATTATATCTGGCTTCCTATAAAGACCATGTAGTTCATTGTTATGTAGTCTTCTCCATTCACCTGTCTGTTCATCTCTCTTTGGTCCAAAAATTTTCCTAAGAACTTTATTCTCAAATACTCGTAATCTCCTTTCCTCCCTTAAAGTAAGAGTCCATGTTTCGCACCCATATAATATAACTGGTAGAATAATAGTTTTATATATCTTCAGCTTAACGTTTTTTTGAAAGGAGTTGGGACATCAAAAGTCTCTGCAATGCATAATAGCATGCATTTCCAGAATTGAGCCTATGTTAATTTCTTTGTGCATCTCATTCCTATTTGTGATTATTGTTCCTAGGTATTTGAATTCAGCCACTTCCTCAAAATTTCCCTCATTTGTCATTAGCTGTCCATTTCCATTATATACTGAATTTCTACGTGTGACCATATATTTAGTTTAGTGATATTTACTTCCAGTCCTAATTTCTTAGTGTTACTCAATAGTGTGTGCGTGTTGGCCTTTAGTATCTCCTCGCTATCGGCCAGTAGTACTACATCATCAGCATAAACTAACAGCTTATTAATACCATTCAGTTGTAAGCCTTCCTCATTCTCTAAAGATTTAATGGCATGCTCTAGTACAAAATTAAATAGTAGAGGAGATAGTGCATCTCCTTGCTTCAACCCATTCTGGTTTCAAAAGTGTCTGAAAACTGTTTGCCTACACGCACCCTACTCTTTGAGCCATTTAGACACATTCGTATAAGTCTAACCAACTTTTTAGGAATTCCGAACTCCAGCAGGATACTATATAACTTCTCCCTCTTAATTGAATCATATGCTTTTTGAAGTCTACATATAGTTGATGCACAGTACCATTATATTCCCATTTCTTCTCTAAAATCTGTCTTATACTGAAAATCTGATCTGTTGTAGACCTGTTTTCTTCTAAATGCACATTGATGATCTCCTACAATGTCATCAATATAGGGAGTAAGTCTGGTACTAATATATTTGTTAGAATTTGTACGAAGTTAAAGTAATGAGATGCCCCTGTAGTTGTTGCAATCAGTTTTATCTCCTTTCTTATAAATTGGTACGATAATTGATTCCTTCCATTCATCTGGAAGAGCTTCTTTTTCCCAAATCATACTAAGCAACCAGCGTATCTTGTCCATCAATTTTCTCCCCCTGATTTTATCAGTTCTGCTGGGATCTCATCTGAACCTGATGCTTTATACATCTTCAATTTTTCAATCGCCATTTCAACCTCTAATGCACTTGGCTCTGCGACTAGCATTTCTGCTGTCTGTAACTTATCCTCCTCAATGTCCTGTTCTGTATGTACATTTAATAGCTGATTAAAGTAACCTTTCCATCTATTTAATATACTCCTAGAATCTGCAATCATATCCCCATTTTCATTCCGAATTATGTTTGTTCTAGCCTGAAACCCCTTCTCTATACTAATTCCCTGATATAATTCTCTAATGTTCCTATTTTTTGCATTCATTTCAAGATCATTAATCTTCTCTCTCAAATATTCCCTCTTTTTACTCTTTAGTAACTTAGTGGTTTCACGTCTAACACTACCCAATTGCTCTAAATTTACCTCATTTGGCTCGTGTAACCATTTCATTTTTGCTAGCTTTCTTTTCTTTACAATGTCGGCACATTCCTCATCAAACCATTTCTTGTTTTGCCTCTTTTTTAAACAACCAATGCTTTCTGATGCTGACAATTTAATAGTATCTCTTATAGCCTCCCATTCTTTATTTATATCAGTTTCTTCTTCGTTGGCCACATTGTCATCTGAAGATTCCAGTACTTCAAATCTATTAGCTATTTTGATTTGGTATTCTTGCTGCATTTCATCACTTTTCAAGTTTTTTAATTCATATTTTACAGAATCATCTTTAGCGTTCGTTCCTCTCATAAGCGATAGCCGTTGTCTGATTTTCACTCTGACCAGAAGTCAATTGTTATAATGAACGCAAATATTTGCAAAAAAAAAAGTTATTATTTTACTATATATTATTTATTATTTTGAAAACACCATCGTGCAAAAAATAATGTATAACGCATGTTTGTGAAGTGTTTTACAGAATCTTGGAAATTAAAAACCTCGCTATCGCATTTTCCTTGATTCTGTAAAAACCATTTCCCAACCTCGCATCGTAATATACCATTATTTTATGATACTATTATTTTATGATACTATGCATTACAGAGACTCTTGTCGTCCCTACGTCTCTCAAAAAACGTTAAATTGAAAATATTATCTGGATGTGCAACGTAGACTCTTCCTTTAAGGAAGGAGACAAAAATGCGATTATTTTAATATAAAGTTTTTAGGAAAAATCTTGAACCAAAAAGAGATGAACAAACAGCTGAATGGAGAAGACTTTACACAACAGTGAGGTACATGATATTTATAGGAAGCCATATATAATAAAAACATATAAGTCGTGTAGACTGCGATGTACAGGACATGTGGCACGAATGGGTAATTAAAGAAATGCATGGAAGCTTCTTGCATGAAAACCAGAGGGAAAACACCCAGTTGGTACAACAAGAATGAGTTAACTATAATTTGAGGGAAGTAGATTATACAGGGGATGATAGGAAAACATTAGCTCAGAGAGCTGATGTCCGCGCGGCCATGAACCTACGGGTTCGATAGTGCCAGTGAGTTAGTATTTCGAGACTAGGCTCATCGTCAGCAGAAGGTGGCAGGTCAGTGCCTTCTGCTGATGATGGGACTAGCCCACAGGGGATTAATATTTCAAATGTTGAGGATACGGACATAGCACCTCAACGGAATTTTACAATTAATTTTATTAATATTCCTTATTAGGGCGTGAAAAGACAGAACTTTTTGTTTAGATACCTCCATTTATTTTATTGAAAGTCTTGGTATTTTATATTTTCTTCGCATATTCCAAATATGTTTCCTTGGTATTCCTCTTAACCATTTTTCCCATCATTTTGTTTGAAAAATTGTTTCAAGGATATTATAGCAACGAGGTAGGCCTATATGCCTGAAAAATAATATTTTTTAAGTGTCGCAATTCTGTCTCACTGGTATCACTTCAGACTGGTATTAATAACGTAATCCAAAGGCACATTGAAAATATAATAACGAAGTAAATACAATGATAGTATTTTTAATAATTGAAAGTCTTAGGGCAATAACATAATAAGCCACCTTCTGTTAAGAAATGAGATATCACCATACCCAAGCAAATAAATGTATTGAAATATCCATAATAGTATATTACGATGCGATGTTGGGAAGTGGTTTTTACAGAAGCGAGGAAAATGTTTAAAAACCGAGCGATAGTTAGGCTTTTAATTTCCGAGATTCTGTAAACTACTTCAAAAACGTGCGTTGCACATAATTTTTTGCGCGATGGTGTTTTCAAAATAATAAATAATAGTAAAATAATGACATCTTTGTTGGATATATTTGCGTTCATTTTAAACAACTGACTAACGTTAATAGTGTGGGTAATGCGTTGAAATTACAGGAGGCCGTGACACGAATTAGTTATAAAATAGCGGCAAGTACGTATTTATTGTTTTATATTGTTCCAAATAAAGTTCAGATAATTTAAAATGCAGTGATTTGTTTCATACCGGTAATGTATATTAACACTACCTTTTGGATATTTTTTGTATATACATTTTACTTCTCACACGCGTGTTTTTAATATGTAATATTACAGTGTAGTTATTTGTATTACAGTATAGTTATTTAGGTTGGCAACCCCGAAATGTAGGAAGGTGAACTTTCAATCATGGTCGCCATTGCTATAAGTACGACAAAACGCTCAAAATATTTGTAAGTGCGTTAACCATATAGGCACACAATTTCTTCTTCTTCTTCCTTCCAAGTATTAGGCCAAGGCCTGTTATGATCCTATAGAAAATTTTCCCTCCAGCGTTTCATAGGACGGCCCAGTGATCTTCGTCCTCTTGGTATATAATTATAAATAGCTTTGGGGATCCGATTTGAACTCATTCTTTCAAGATGGTGTTTCCAATTTAGTTGGTACTGTTTAATATATTCCAAAATTGGCGTAGTCTTCAATTCTTTTAAGATATCGGCACACAATTTATTAACAACAATACTGCCGAACTAGCATTTATAGTTTTTTGGAACATTAAAAATCCTTTTATCGCAGAAAGAATAATATGTGCTTATCATATTGTTGCCATAAACCCATCAGTTAATCATTAATAATAATAAGTATTATTATTCCATTCACATAAAAATATTAACGTTAAAATGATACAAACGCAAAATCTTGCAAGTAGTTATTTAATGGAGCCAATCAGAATGATTTTCGATAACATGAACATGACAATATCGCCAGACGCAAGCTTTCATATTTGCGTTACCGGAATTCGAAAAAAAAAAAAAAGACTATCGCATTGCAATATGAAACAAAATAAGAGGAATAGAGTAATTTGATGAGAAGTTAATATTTTTTTCCAAAATAATTGTTGCCTTTATGA
Organism: Diploptera punctata; assembly: GCA_030220185.1. Classification (NCBI taxonomy): domain Eukaryota; kingdom Metazoa; phylum Arthropoda; class Insecta; order Blattodea; family Blaberidae; genus Diploptera; species Diploptera punctata. The sequence continues at coordinate 110,389 of JASPKZ010009694.1, read as the reverse complement.
TAAATAATCTAATATATAAAAACCAATGTTTGTTTGTTTGTTTGTATTCTATGCGCGGCCATACCGTTGATCCGAATTTGATGTTTTTTTTTGCAAAATGTTCAGGAGATTCCCGGGATGAACACAGACTATAAGGGAGTTGCAATACTCAACCCCTTCACCCCTAAAAATCACTCTTTATGGCGAAAAACGAGAAATAAAGTCCCTATTTTGACGCTTAAATGGCTTACGCTGCCTAATCCATAACAAATACACCAAATCAATGTACACAGAATTGAATATCTCAAAAAACTCTACAAAAAGTCCGCGAAAGCATATGTTTATCTTTTACGGATAACTCACAATAACCATTTTTGTCTTTTATTGTTTCCAAGAAGATTGGGATGAGTAGATTCCCGGGCAAGCGTGCTCTGCCATACCGTTCATCCGATTGTGATGGGGCTTTTTGAAAAATGTTCAGGAGATTCCCGGGATGAAAGGCAATAAGAGAGTTGTAAAACTCAACCCCTTCACCCGTAAAAATTACTCATTGTAGTGAAAAACGTGAAATAAAGTCCCTATTTTGACGCTTAAATGGCTTACGCTGCCTAAACGATAACAAATACACCAAATTGTTGAACACGGAATTCAATATCTCAAAATACTCTACAAAAAAATCCGCGACAGCATATGTTTATCTTTTACGGATAACTCACAATAACCATTTTTGTCTTTCATTGATACCAAGAAGATCGGGATAAGCTGAATCCTGGACAAGCATAGCAGCTCAAGGGTGGTGGTAAAAATACATTAACATTTATTTAGGAGTAGCAGCGCACACCGGGTATTAGTTCTTCTTCTTCTTCTTCTTCACTTCACGGGCTAGGCAAATTGCCTGTTCAGCCTCACAGTTGTTCTGTCCATCTTTTCACTGGCCTTCCTACATTCCTTGAACCTATTGGCTTGTAGTTGAATGCTGCTCTTGGTAATCTTGATACATTCATTCTTTCCACTTGTGTAAACCAATTCTCTCTATATTCTCTGATTTTCTCATCCAATGGATATATATTTAACTCTGTTCTTATATTTTCATTCCTTATCCGATCCAATCTTGTGCAGCCTTTCGTTCTTCTAAGGAAGTTCATATAATGATAATTTGATTAAATGAAATATATATATATATATATATATATTTATTATTGATTTCGTACATCTCAATGATGGATAAATCATATTTGAAGGGAAAAATTATACGCTCAGACCGGGACTTGAACCCGGGACCCTTGGTTCTCTAGACCAAGTGCTCTACCAACTGAGCTACCTGAGCAAGTACCGATCTAAACGCAAATCTTTCTCTATATACATTGTAATTCCCATCCACCAAATGCTGTGAAGCCTTGCTTCTATCTTGCAAATAGCGGCTCCTTTTATTAAGAAGACATATTTGGGAATTATACATTACAGCCAGTACGGCTTTTTCCAAGTTTTTATTATTGATTTCGTACATCTCAATGATGGATAAATCATATTTGAAGAGAAAAATTATACGCTCAGACCGGGACTTGAACACGGGACCCTTGGTTCTCTAGACCAAGTGCTCTACCAACTGAGCTACCTGAGCAAGTACCGATCTAAACGCAAATCCACCAAATGCTGTGAAGCCATGCTTCTATCTTGCAAATAGCGGCTCCTTTTATTAAGAAGACATATTTGGGAATTATACATTACAGCCAGTACGGCTTTTTCCAAGTTTTTATTATTGATTTCGTACATCTCAATGATGGATTAAATCATATTTGAAGAGAAAAACTATACGCTCAGACCGGGACTTGAACCCGGGACCCTTGGTTCTCTAGACCAAGTGCTCTACCAACTGAGCTACCTGAGCAAGTACCGATCTAAACGCAAATCTTTCTCTATTACATGTTTTCTCTTCAAATATGATTTATCCATCATTGAGATGTACGAAATCAATAATAAAAACTTGGAAAAAGCCGTACTGGCTGTAATGTATAATTCCCAAATATGTCTTCTTAATAAAAGGAGCCGCTATTTGCAAGATAGATGCATGGCTTCACAGCATTTGGTGGATGGGAATTACAATGTATATAGAAAGATTTGCGTTTAGATCGGTACTTGCTCAGGTAGCTCAGTTGGTAGAGCACTTGGTCTAGAGAACACAGGGTCCCGGGTTCAAGTCCCGGTCTGAGCGTATAATTTTTCTCTTCAAATATGATTTACCACATTGAGATGTACGAAATCAATAATAAAAACTTGGAAAAAGCCGTACTGGCTGTAATGTATAATTCCCAAATATGTCTTCTTAATAAAAGGAGCCGCTATTTGCAAGATAGAAGCATGGCTTCACAGCATTTGGTGGATGGGAATTACAATGTATATAGAGAAAGATTTGCGTTTAGATCGGTACTTGCTCAGGTAGCTCAGTTGGTAGAGCACTTGGTCTAGAGAACCAAGGGTCCCGGGTTCAAGTCCGGTCTGAGCGTATAATTTTTTCTCTCAAATATATATATATATATTTGTTTGATTTGAAATGTTTTAGAATACATACTCAACCCAATGCAGATCTTAGAACAATAAATACCATTGTTACACCGTTCTTAATCATTTATACTCCATTGTTAATTGTTTTTACAGTTCAATTGTTTTATTTTCATATAACCGTTTTGTCGTTGTTAACAGCGATGCTAATGTTTATGTATTACGTTCATGACATGGCGTTAAGGTTAATGTTTCTTTGTGAACGAGCTTTTATATTATTTTTTCTAAATGCTAATATTACTATTGAGATTAGTCAATATTATGATGTTAATTCATTGACCATGGAAAACTACAGATTATTTTTATAGATTTAAAATTATAAATTTTATTTATCCAACATGCGTGATCAACCGCAAACAGTTGACAACTTATTATGGGAATGTAAAAAATTGAACATTAAAGTGCACGTATTTCGCAAAAGTGAAATCAAATCGGGAGGAATGTGGACAGTACAAATTAATTAACTTACCAACATCCTTCACCGGTGCGGAAAGCAACGGGAAGCTACCACGCCTATAATTCCCTAGTAAACGAAAATTCTATGACTGCAGTGAAATACCTGCCCCCGGGCAGAACACTATGGAATGGACAAACATTTTAAAGTTTAATAACATTATTAATATTTAATTTTACAATTTACAACAATATACACCGTGTCCCATTCAAAATTCCCACATTTTAATTAATTATAACTCTCAAAGTATGCCGAATTATGAAATGAGGTTGGTATTAAAAAAAAGAGAAACTCAGAGAATTTTTTTATTTGATTGTTGTAGTTAATTCATCTGTCGCATGTCGGACAATTATGACATAAAACAAAATGGCGACTCCTCAGCAACGAGCACAAACTGTTTTCTGATATGCAGAGACGAAGTCAATAATCACAGGTCAAATAAATTACCGGAGAGAATATGGAGGAAATTCACCTGATGGAAAGACTATTAAGCTATGGCTTCAGAAGTTTCTGGCGACTGGAAGCGTTAAAAAAAGAATCAGGAGGTTCTCATACACGTGTTTCAGAAGAAAAGATTGAAGAAATTAGAGCAGGATTTCAGAGAAGCCCACAAAAATCAATTGGCCAAGCTACCCGGCAGTTCAATGGACATGTTGGACACAACGTGACACGAAATTGAATACAGACCTGATATTGTTCGTGCTACTAATGGTGCACATATAGATGCGTTTTATTGTGTGGCAATAAAAATTCTTTGAGTTTATGTTTTGTTTAATGCCGGTCTCAATCATAATTCCGCAGACTTTGTTAGTTATGATTAATTAAAATGTGGGAGGTTTGAATGACACTCTGTAGTGAAGATTTCAATTGGCAGGGGGAAATGATTGTGAATTTATATAATTATAATGAACACTATATTAAAAATAACATAAGAGCACGTAGTATTATAATATTTTGTAATGGGGCATGCCGTAAAAAAAGTAGATAAATTCATACACACTAACACATATCGTAACATACATATTACAAATACACGTAGGTCCTAATACATAAAAGGGTTATATCTTATGCTGTCTTGAATTAAAAAAAAAATAACTTACATAATGTATAGTCAACAAATTGCGTTACTACTTGTAACAATGGAACAAATGAAATACGTTTTAATCAGTACTGCCAATTGACAAAATGAAATGCAAATTGTATCACAATATATTTTGTAAAGTGAAATAATTTTTATATAACCTTGTAATTAAGTAAGTATTCTTATCAAGTTATTGCAAAAATACATCTAATTTCTATTGAGGAACTTTAGTAGTTTGCTTGTAAATTATGGATATACTTCGTCATTATTTATTCATACATTGACGAATCTTGCATCATTTTTGTGAATATTACAGTACGTGGTATTGTAATGATCCGTTTCATAGAATTTTTTTTGTTAAATCATAAACTACTGATGCTCACTCTCAGTATCAAGCTCGGAGGTTCATGGTCGAGCAGACATAAGCTGTCCATTCACCCCTATTCTGAACAAATGTTATACAGTCATTGTATAATTCACCTCCCTCAAATCATGGTTGATATTATTCTATTTCAATTTTGGCTTACCTATTGGTCGTTTTCCCTCTGGTTTTCCTACAAGAAGTATCAATGCCCATATTTTATTCACGATTCCTATCACATGCCCCGCTCAATGCAGTCTACAAGACTTACATGTTTTATTACTTCTAGTTTCCCATAAAAGATCATGTATCTCATTGTTAGTAGTCTTCTCCATTCACCTGTAGTTCGTCTCTCTTAGCTCAAACAATTTTCCTAAGATTTTTATTCTTAAATGTTCGTAATCTTTTCTCCTCGACATAATGAAAATAAAGCATTTTGCTTTTATTGCAACTTCTTCTTACGGTAAACATAATTTGTAGGATTTTCATCCTGTTTATTTCCAAAATCACTCCTCGGAGGAAGACGTATTGGATGTGCATGCACTGTCTATCCATCTCTTGGCTGGTCTTCCTCTTGTTCTTCTCCCGTCCATTGGTCTATCTTCTTTAGCTCTTTTTGCAAGTCGGGCTTCTTCCATTCTTCCTATACGACCCTTCCAATATTTTCGTCTATCTATAATATATTTGGTTATGTCTTGAATATGACATTTGTCCCTAATTTCTGTGTTGTGTATTTTATCAAATAATGTTTTCCTGAATAGTTCTTAAGATTTTCATTTCACATGTACTTATTATTTGTTTCGTTTTTGTTGTATCAGCCCTAGTTTCTGCTCCATATACGATAACTGGTCGAACTACCGTTTTGTATATGCGGGTTTTGTTTTATATTGACATTATGTTTGTTGCGCCAAATTCAATTTTTCATATATCCTGATATTTGTAAATTACTTAATAGTTCTCTAAAAGTATCCACAAAAATATTAAACAATAAATTAAATGCATTAATCCATATTAAATAACAACAAGGATTCCGGAAAAGTAGATCCACATTAGATGCAATTACATTGGCAAATTGTGGAAAAAATCATGGGAATTCAATAAACCAGTATTCTTATGTTTCATAGATATGAAGAAAGCGTTTTGATAGAGTACAGCTTGAATATGTTGTACATATCTTGAGAGAGAATGAAATTCCTAATGAACTGATTATTGCAACTAATAAAATTAACCTTATGTAATGAAAGTGTTCAAATTGATTTTCATGAGATTCAATGTGTAATATAAACACGTAGCCCGGGTAATGTTAGTAAAAATAAATTTACGTCTCTGTAGTATTTGATATGCCTGAATGTTATGCAATGTCTCTGACAGCTTAATAATGCGGATCAAGTGTACAGTATCGCACAGGCGCATGTGAAGCTGGTTTATGGCGAGAATTAATATTGTTGAGACCTCTGTAATGGCAGTGCCTGGGCTCGTGCATGAAAATGACGACTTTAGAGTGGTAAAGTTTGTAAATCCGACAAGTTACTTTAGTATACAAACATAAAGGTATTTACGTCACGCCACATAGAAATCTCTACAGTGTTTTTTGTAATTAAACAGACCATGATAGGTAGAATGAAGCAAGTTAGTGGAACAAATGAATTATATTGCTGAGGACATGTAGATTGGAAATGTATACAATAGATTCGCGAATACGTTAAGAAACAACGAATAAAGAATTCAACTAAGCTCATAAAGGGATTGTCTGGTATCACATGATATATTCAAACCTCGTAATTTTGTAGAACTCAGCGTTAAAGATATATATAGAGATCAGATGTCGTTTTCCCACAGTTATTTGTTTTATACATGACACATTTTTCTACACGACTCTTTATTCAGATTTTTACATCTATCATTCATTTATCTGATTTTTGTCATGAATATTAGAAGAAATAATAATAATAATAATAATAATAATAATAATAATAATAATAATAATTTAAAAATAATTATTTCAGGATTGTTCTGTTATTTACACAGGTATCCTCAATCAAAATATACAACTTTTTCTTCCACACTTCCCGGTCTTGCGTGTTTGCTTATGTCATATTTCTGTTCTTCATGTTGTCTTGAATTCCCTTTATCCACGTTTGCTTTGGTCTACCACGTTTCCCTTTTCAGAAGGTATCAATTTCAAAACTTCTTTGTTTGTTTCTGTGTCCCTTCTCTCATTATATGTCCATACCATCTTAGTTGGATTTCTTCAATCTCTTGTACAATATCCTTTTCTACATTCATTATTTCTCTTATAGTATTATTTCTTACTTTATCCAATTTTGATATTCTTGCCGATCTTCTTAAAAAGTCCATTTCTGTGACAAATAATTAATTTCTGTGTGTTTGCTTCAACGTCCATGTTTCCGCACCATATAATAAAATACTCTTCACAAATTGTGTTTAATAATAATAATAATAATTAATAATAATAATAATAATAATAATAATAATAATAATTTTTGTAAGCCTATGTTTTCCCTTTATAGAGATTTAGGCGCTCTCCCCCTACAGGGAAGAATTTGAACCATACTAATTTAGTTACACTTGTTTTCGTATAGATGTCACTTTGAGTGGTACGTGGTCAGCGTTCCGCCTCATACTGACATCTAGGAAACCAAGGTAGTACTAGGACGGGAAAATTCGATAACTTTTGCTTAGAGGCCTTTTTATTCAGGCTTAAGGATTTTTACGAGCCTGAAAATCTTCAGACTCAGGACCCACGGCTTAAAGTCCCTCCCGGAGGACTTGCTCCTTGGATTTTTCCATCCTAAAAAATCAATCGACCCCGGCCGGGTTTGAACCCGCGACCCTTGGGACCAGAGGCAAGGATCATAACCACTAGTCCACCGCGGCCGATAATAATGATAATGATAATAATAATAATAATAATAATAATAATAATAATAATAATAATAATAATAATAATAATTATTATTATTCTACACCACCTCGCTTTAACTTCTCATCTCATAGGTAGTTTTTACATGCCACACGCTACCCAGGCCTTAACGAAAATGAAAAAAAAAATTGAAGATATGGAGAAATTCGAATATCTAGGAACTATAATTACAAATAGTAATGAAGTGCAGAAGAAAGAAATTAAACTTACATGGGAACTGTCAACCATTGCATGCCGAAACGTATCTTGAAATTTCACCCAGAGAAGCGCTGTGATGTACCAAGGCCGTGTTTAATTATATATATATATATATATATATATCTGCCGTTTTAACTGCAAGACACAGACATCGAAGTCAGAATCCAGCAATGGCAACCCGCTGTGCGTAGCAGATGAACTCCTTGCTTGACTTAGAGCGGAGGTGATTGAGGGTGGGTGCGCGCGGACGGCAAGTAGTGAGGTTTATCCAATCTATCAATTGAGGAGGTGTATTACTTTTATGTAGTTTTGAATGTTGGGATTTGGCGATGGAGTTTAGGGTCTTATAGTTAAAAACGGCATATCTTTTTTTTGAATACGGACTTGTACATCATAACGCTTCTCTGAGAGAAATTTCAAGGAAGTTTTGGCATGCAATGGTTGTCAGTTCCCTTGTTAGGCTCAACTGTGGAAACGCATATTATGCATTGCAGAGACTCTTATCATCCCAACGTCTCTAAAAAATTATGAACTGAAATATATCAAAGAGCGATTCTTCCAGTTATACTACTTGGACGAGAAAACATGGTCTCTTAATTTTAAAGATTTCGAATATTTTATAATAAAGTGATTAGGAATATTTTTTTACCAAAGAGGGACGAGTAAACATATAAATAGAGGAAACTACATAACAATGAGCTACATGATCTTCATGAGAAAACAAATGTTATCATCATCATCATCCGGTATCATGGCAGCTGCCGCCGTCTTCCGGAAACCAAACGCCATTCCTCTCTGTCCATCCATTGATCTTCCTCCAATCCTCTGATATTCATAGCCACTTGTAAACCTTCTATCCAAGTTTTCTTCGATCTTCTTCTCTTTCTCCTTTCCATTGGGATCCATTCCGTAACAATTTTAGGCAATCATTGCTCTGGTATTCTTTTGACATGGCCATACCACTGTAGTCTTTTCTTTTCTATAATGTCTATGATGCCCGGCTCCTCTTGTACACCCATAATTTCCCTTATTTATTTATTTCGTATTCTATCCATTGTAGATTTTCCGGCTGATCTTCTTAAAATATCGATTTCTGTACTTAAAATTCTTTTTATTTCCCGGGTAGGAATTTGCCAAACTTCAGCACCATATTTTTAATGCTCTGAATTATGGTTTGATATATTTGTAATTTTCTATTTTTTGTAATATTCTTGCTTCAACCACACAGGGTTTAAAGCATTTATTGCTTGTTTTGTTTGTGCGATTCTATTTTTAATTTCCACTGTAGTTATCGCCTGAATTGTCTAATTTTGTTCCTTAATAAGTGCATTCAATACTAGGTTTTAGTTGCTTCTCCATTGTTGAAATTTATATTTTCCATTTCTTCTCCTATACACATATATTAAATCTTCTCTATATTTATATAAAGTCCCCATTTTCATATTCTTCTTTTAGATTTTTTGCCATATATTCTATATCATCGTGGTCTTGTGCTATTAATATCTGGTCGTCTGCAAAATTGAGTGAATATACATGTGTATTCTGGATTGGTATGCCCGTTTGTGACATTTTTTCCTCCAGTCTCTTAGTACTCTTTCAAGATAAATTTTGAATAGAGTTGGAGATAAACTGCAACCTTGCCTTAAACCTTTTGTAATAGTAAATACCTCTGTTATATGATTTCCAACTTTTATTTTCGAAATTGATCCTTTGTATAAATGTTATAAGAACAGTTAAGTCTTGTACACCCCTAGGTTTGACAAAATTGACAAGCAAAGAAAGACAGATATACGTGATAAATTAAAAAATCAAAATATAGTTGAAGGAATTCAGAATTATCAAAGCACTTGATTGCAACATGTCCTAAGGAATGGACCCATCTCGCATTCCTAAATTAGCATTGCAGTATCAATCTAAAGGGCATCGAGATAAAGGAAGACCAAAATTAAGTTGAATTGACCAATTACATTCTGAGATATCACACGAACAGACTCAAACTTCCTAAATCTACATACGTTCGCGATGATGATGGAGTCTTGTAGAGTATGCTGTGCATGACATGTAGCACGAATGGGGGAAGAAAGAGGTGAACAGCAATTTCTTGTAGAAAAACAGAGGAAAGAGCCCAGTAGGTAGACAAAGAATGTGGTGTCAGAATAACATGATTAATGATTTGAGGTTGGTAAATTACTACTGGGAATGATTGGATAACATTTACTCAGGATATGGATGCATGAAGAGCATATGTCTACGTGACTATGAACCTCTGGGTTCAATATTGCAGCGAATAAGTTACTAATGGTAAATTAGAAAAAAACATTTAAGAAAATTATAAACATATTACATTCTTATTTAGTCGGCCACGGTGGACTAGTGGTTATTTTCCTTGCATCTGGTCCCGAGAGTCGTGGGTTCAAACTAGGACGGGATCGATGTATTTTTTAGGGCGGAAAAATCCAAGGAGCAAGTCCTCCGGGATGGACGTTGGGTCCCAAGTCTGAAGATTTTGAGGCTGGTAAAAGATCCTTAAGCCTGAATAAAGAGACCTCTAAGAAAAAATTACAGAAATCATCATTCTAGCAATATTTAGTTGCCTGCTAGATGTCTCATTGGATCGGTATGTTGACCACATGGCATTTAGGACATCTGTGGATAAATAAGCGTAACTAAATTAACTTGGTCTAGTAACTCCTAAACAAAGGAGAGGCTAATTCTCAACATTGGGCTGTAGAATGTAGACAAACATTCTTATTGAACTATTATAGGAAACATCACATTCTGTTTAGAATTATCAATTGTTTTTATGTCCACATTGAATACCATGATAGAAATGAACATGTGATGTGAAAAAATAAACAAGGTTCCCGGAAGTATTGTGATTGTTTGGAAGATGACTCCGGCAAACTTCATTATAAGATGATTGAGAGACGCCATGCTGAGAATCAGGGGCATGTTCACGTGTAACACGAGCTAACTCATAAATATCCATATCCCAAGGAAAAAAAGAAAAACTCGTCAAGATCAAATTACGTATCGCGTCATTCCTTTACTTCTTTAGGCCAATTTACGTAATGAATCAGCTATTTAGTTTATTGTAAATATCAAATACAACGTAGTAGTTCATATCCAAAGTGACTTTAGTCCATCTTTAAACAATTTTGGAAAATAGAATATGAAGTTTAGAAGTAATATACAAAAATAATAATATATACTACTACTACTACTACTACTACTAATAATAATAATAATAATAATAATAATAACAATAATAATAATAGATAATAATAATAATAGATAATAATAATAACAATAATAATAATAATCATAGCGTCTCTCAATCATCTTATAATGAAGTTTGCCGGAGTCATCTTTCAAACAATCACAATACTTCCGGGAACCTTGTTTATTTTTTCACATCACATGTTCATTTCTATCATGATATTCAATTACCTGGGTTATGAAATCTCCTATTTTAAAAATGAAGATCTATTTAACAAACTTAATAAATTTAATTATATATGGGGAACAATCAAAAGGATATTTAAAAGCACAAGAAAAGAAACAAAACTAAAATTTTAATAAAATAGTGGCAATCCTCTTACTATTGTATGGTAGTGAATTTTGGGTTTTAACTAAAAGAGAAGAGAAGATCATAGAAGCAGCTGAAATGAGATTTCTGAGAAGTGTGGCTGGTTGCAAACTTCTAGATAAGAGAAGAAGTGAAGATATTAGAAATGAGATAAATATCTTTAAATTCTTAGATAGAATAAAATAATCTAGAAAAAAACTGGAAAGAACATGTTCAAAGAATGGAAGATGATCGCATTCCCAAAATTATACTTAAATACAAACGAAAAGGACGCAGGAATGTTGGTAGACCGAAGAAGAGATGGATCCAACTTTTGAATGAGAATCTATGAGACCGAAACAAGCCACATGAGCTTAATCCGTGATTGATGATGATGATGATAATAGTAATAATAACAAATATAATAATTATTATAATGATACTGCTATTTTTTCGACTAATGCCACCAGGATGTTGTTTTATGACATTTTTAGCTTCTCTCCTCTGGCATTGGCGGAATTGTAATCCATTTCTTAGGTTGGGGAACTTCGAAGGTGGAGTTATGTTACCGCGATGATGTGATGAATGATAAATGATAATGAAGCATCTGGAGAGTTCTTAACCTAAATTTAAACTGAATTCCAGACCATGGGCAACCAAAGAAATTGAAAAATTCCTACGGTCTGATCGGGAATCGAAGCAGGGACCTCATGATCAGTAGTCAGAAGCGCTGACCACTAGCACATGAAGCTGGTCATATAATGATGTATTATCTTACTTTAAGAGAGGAGAAAATCGCTAGTATTTGGGAATAGTAGTTTTAGAAAAAAAAATTGCACCAAAAATAAAGACGAAACAATAGGTAACTGAAGAAGACTACATAGTGAACTACATGATCTTTAAGAGAAACCAGATAAACAGGAACAGTTAGATATCGTAAAGTGCGATGGGCAGATATGCGGCATGAATGAAGCATGAAAGCGGGACATGGAAAAAATTGTAATAAAGCCTAAGTGAAAGCACACTATAGGAACGCTAAGAATGAGGCGGGAGAATAATATTAAACATGATTTGAGGGAGGTTAATTATACAGGGAAAACGTTAGCTCAGATAGGGGTGCATGGAAAGGATATGTTCGCGTGGCCATATACCTCCGGGATCGATAGTGCAGTAAGTTTACAGTTAAAGATAATAAAACATAATAGTAATAATAGTTAATTTTAATGTATGTTCCCTTTTCGGTCACACCGATCCTTATATTTCTCTTTTGACAACATTTGATAAACGTCTCCGCATAAAATTTGTCATTTTATAATAGAAAGCATGAAAATTAAAAACTGAAATATAAATTGGAAAAAATAAATACTTTGGAAAAACTAGTAAATTACTGTGATTTGGATTTCAGAGTCAAATCCAAGAAATCACCCTGTTTTATTTTTTCTTATGTATAGCGATCAATTTTCTTGTATAAAGATTAAAAAAAAACAATATAACTTTCAAACATATTGAAATGTTGAATGTAATTAGGTGTAATTTTATCTATATATAGTAATGTCAAAGTAATAATAATTAACTTTCCTTTCTTAATTCATTATGTCTCCTTTAAGGTTCTTTTGGAAAAATATTTTCCTTTTTTTATCCTTTTAATGAATATTTTCTCCTTCGATCTCTACTCATAACGATACAATATTACTGGTTTAATTAATGAACTGTATATCTGCAGTTTTGATTTTTTTAAAGCTAACTTTTTTTAGAAAAAATAATGGAAACGTCCCATATTACATGGAAAACAGACCCGGTGAATATAATTACTTATGACGTCATTTAAGCGTGCAACAGAGTTCTTAATTTCAAATTTTATGATGTACCCATATATTTCACATATAAAATTTGATTATACTTTTTATAGGCACTAATTGTCTTCCTAATCTTTATTTATTCCCCTCTAGCGAAGTAGGTAATGAATAATGCATATTTCTCGGAACAACAGTAATCAAATCTTTTTGTTTACAATTTAAATACGAAAAGGATAATTTTTCATTGCTATTGTAAAAATGACAACTTTGTAACAATGTTTTTTGTACTTACAACATTGGTCTGATTACATTATTACGTTTTTAGGAACTGAAGTTTGGTAATTCAATTCATTTTTAAACATAGATCTATGTAATGTTAATAATACCTAGATTATCTGATTTTTATTATTCTTTTATTCATCTTTGTCGTCATCATCTTTAGATCAACAGTTCGTCATGAGTCCTGGCTGTCCGAAGAAGTCTCTGCCATTCTCCCTGTTCCTTGCTACACCGATCCAATTTCTCACTCCAATAGCTCTGGAATCTTCCTTTACATCGTGCTCCCACCTTATTTTCAGTCTTCCTCACCGCCTGCATCCTTCTGGTTCAGATCGGATAATTCTACTAGCTGGTCCTGATTCCCTCCATTCCTGTTAAATGTCCAGCCCATCTTAAGCGCCCCATTTTTATGAAAACAGTTATATTAGACTCCACCGCTGTGACCTCGAGGTACCGTGCTGCCTTGAATGACGTAGCGGACCCGATTTCAAGTCTCGGTCGGGAAAAGTTTACTGGATGAGGTTTTCTTCTGGGTTTTTCCTCCTTCACCTGTAAGACAAATGTCGGGAAACTTTAAGACCCAAACGGTCTCCGAACATCACAACGCCATCATAATCATCATCATTAATATTCGCCTTAGATTAAGTTTAGAATTAAGGACTCTCATGGCGCATCACTATCATCATCATCATCATCACCCATCATATCATCGGGGCAGCGTAACACCGTATTCCAGGCGCCCCAACCTCATAAGTGGGTTACAAGTACGGCAATGCCAGAAGAGAACACCAGTAATTTCAAAATGACAACTTGGGGCATTGATTAAAAAATATTAGGCTCCCCGAATAATTTATATAGTTCGTGATTTTAACGGACTATTCATCTTTGTATAGATGCGTATTGTCCAAAGTAGTACGTAGACCTGAAGTGTGGAGTGTAAAACAGAGATTAAGGAAGACTTTTTGGCAACTGATATCGATTTGAAATAATGTGTTGTAGAAGATACAATAGAAGCTGTGGGAGTAGTTAAATTAGCATTCCTATTAAAGTGGGGTGTATACAGAGTAAGGAATAACACAAGATGTCCAAATAACATCTTAGAACGGATACCTCTAGGGAGAAAGGGATTGAGATGATCTAATCACAATTGGAAGAATGATACTAGTATTAAGGTGATTTGGAATAAATGAACTCCTTAGAAAGTAGGAAATGGAGATTGTGTAAATAAAATAACGCCAGTAGTAACAATCTGTTAAAAATATTAACTAACTCAATGGTACTATCGAATCCGTAGGTTCATGGACCAGTGACTGAAAATGGAAGGTTACAAATAAGATAAAATTATGAATTGTATTCCTTATTCACATACCCTGACATTCGATTTATAAATATAGCTACATTACATTGGGGACCATAATATTAAACAATTCTAGGGTAACAGAGTGGAACCCTTGATAGAGGTCCACTCCAGGGAGTAGGCGCCCCTGCCCTTTTGTGAGCTCCAGGTCCCACTCGCCCAGTGGGTAGTACCTGGGTAGGGCCCCGTCCACAGGGTTACGTGGGGAGAAGAGAAGTCCCCAAAGCCGTAGTGAAGGCAACTTCTCTAGGAGACGAACACTCCGAAATTCCAGTTCCCTGCCCTCCAGGAAGAGGGGTTTGGTTAGAGGCTGGTAACCTCTACTAGTAAAAAATAACTTACTCATAAACTTCAGCAGAAGAAAAGCCGGATTGATAAACCTTATGACGACCACAGCAAGAAAAAGTATAAAAAGAGTTTTGGAATACATGACCAGCTTAAAATAGCGACTTGGAATGTCAGAGGCTTGGGAAGCAAAGAATTTGAACTAACAAAAGAAATGAAAAATAAAAGTATAAATATATTAGCTGCCTCAGAAACAAAGAAAAAATTGAAAGGATCACAAATGATAAATGATATGATGATGTTTTACAGTGGAGTAAGTCAGAAAGAAAGAGCGAAAGCAGGAGTGGCGATATTTGTGGATAAGAAATGGGGATCCAAAATAGACACGTATAATTGTATTAACGAAAGAATAATGACAATGCGATTTAAGCATAATAGAGGACATATGACAATTATAGCAATATATGCACCGGAGGAAGGGAGAGATGAAGAAACAAAAACATTTTATACTACTCTACAAAAGGAAATAAATAAGATAAACAAGAACGACATAATAATATTATTAGGAGACTTTAATGCTAGAGTGGGGAATCAACCAGTGGCAAATGTAATTGGGATCCATGGAGAAAATGTTATAAATAAAAATGGACAAGAATTAAAACAATTTGCAATTTTTAATGATTTTAAAATAACAAATACATTTTATAAGAAAAAAGATATTCACAAATACACATGGTCAGCACGAGGTTTTCGTTCACTGATAGATTATGTGTTAATCAATAAGAAAGCATCATCATTATTAACAGATACGAGAGTATTTAGAGGAAGTGACATCTATTCAGATCACTATTTAGTAATCTCAAAAATAAATATATTAGCGGGATGGAAGAAAACTAAAAACAAATATAGAAATAAAGAGACCACATTCAAAGTACATTTATTACAAGATAAAAGTATACAAAATCTGTATCAGAATAGGCTAAATGAACAATTAATATTAAAACCTACTTCCGAAGAAATAAACCGAGAATGGGATAATATAAAAGAAAGCATTGATAAAGCAGCATATGAGGCATTAGGAACAAAATATAAAATATATAACAAGAAGGGTTTAAGAATATGGAATGAAGAATTAGAGAGGATAATAAAAGATAAAAAAGAGGCTTATCACAAATATTTACAGAATAGAACACCAGAATTAAGAGCTGATTACAAACATAAAAGTGCAATAGCCAAAAGAGAAATTAAAAAAGCACACAAAGCCAGTTGGGATAGATATATAAGCAGACTAGAATACGATATACATGGGCAGCAAAAAATAGCCTATAAAGTAATGAAACATCTAAATAAACAAGAAAAAGATACAATACAGATCAATGCAATTGAGGAGAAACAATGGGAAGAACATTATAAAAAACTGTGGTATAATGAAAATAACTAAAGATAACATATATGGGTGTGAGATAGGAATAGATATGATAACAATGGAAGAATTAGAAGAAGTACTGAAAACAACAAAGAACAGAAAGGCAGCTGGAATAGACGGAATTAATATGGAATTAATAAAATATGGAGGAATTTTTTTTAAACTGAGATTATTACATTTTTTAAATTTATGTTGGAAACAAGCAACAATACCAGAAACCTGGACAACAGCAATAGTACAATCTATTTTTAAGAAAGGAGAACATAAAGACTGCAACAACTACAGAGGAAAAAGCATTTTAACTGCAGGCTATAAAATATACTCAAGAATCTTAACATTTAGGTTAAAACAAATAACAGAGGTAATGTTAACAGAAGAACAAAGTGGATTCAGACCAGGGCGTTCATGTATGGATAATTATTTACGATAAAAGAATTTATAAACAAAAGAAGAGAATATAACATGGAAACACACATAGCTTTTATTGATTTTGTCAAGGCATTTGATAAAGTAGACAGAGGAAAACTCTGGACAATTTTAAAAGAAAAAGGAATTCCGAAACACTTAATAGCAGCTATAAAGAGTTTGTACTGGAACACAAATTTTGTTATAAAAACTAGAAATGAAGTAAGTAAAAATAAAATTCATACTAATCAAGGAGTTAAACAAGGATGCAGTATCTCTCCAGTTTTATTTAACCTATACATCAATGATATAATAAAAAAATGGAACGAAGAAACAAATAAAGGAATAAAATTAGATAAAACACACTACTTGAAAACATTATTATACGCTGATGACCAGGTAATAATAGCAAATACAGAAGACGAACTTCAGAGGAATATTTTTAAACTACATAATATATGTGAACAATATAATCTCAAAATATCCATAGAAAAAACTAAGGTAATGGCATTCCAAGGGAAAAATCAAATCAGATCCAAAATAGTAATAGGAAACAAAATCATAGAACAGGTGAACCATCTCAATTATCTAGGATGTGACATTTAATTTAATTATGATAATGATATAAATAATAAAATAGCAAAATTCCAGGGAATATGTGGTACGATAAAACGAACACTAAATAACAAAATAACAAGAGAGACCCAACTGAAATTTTATAAAATGTTGGCAGTACCGGTACTGCTCTATGGCTCAGAAGCCTGGATAGATAAAAAACAAGACCTAAGTAGGATAACGGCAGCAGAAATGAAATTTTTGAGATCTGTTAAAGGGTGCACTAAGGAAGACAGAATCAAGAACACAGAAATAAGACAGGAACTTGAAATATTTGCAATAACTGATAAAATGGATACATATAGACAAAAATGGAAGCAACACATAGACAGAATGAATGAAGATAGATATCCAAAACAAATAACAAAATACAAACCTAAAGGCACCCGAGATGTGGGCAGACCTAGAAAGAGATGGGCTGAAGTCGGAACGGGTCAACAGACCTAATCCATGAATGAAGATGATGAATATTAAACAATTCATGAAATAGAAGAATAGACAGACTGATACTGAGATGGTTATATGGAATAAAATAAGATCTTAAGACTGTTCGTGTTAGAGGATGGGGAAGGAAAACGTACAGGGATGAACGGAGGAAAATGATGTTAGTGACTCTTTCAGAACGAAGTAAATTATTCTCGAGGGTACAATATGTAATTTATAAAGTTCTTGTTTTATTTTCCATTATTGCCACTTAATATACAGGTGCGGCATCAGACAGTTAACCACCGCTCATGATTGCAAACAAAAAAAAAATCAGATTGGTTGAAACTAGAGTTTGAATGCTGGACCTAACTAACTACTAATCGATACTTTTAAAATGTATGATGAAACACCGTTGAGGTTATTATGTAAAATTTACAAAATAAAAATAGAATACCTGAGATCTTAGCCTTCTTCAACTTTGGATGTAGGATGTAGAGTACTTTCGGAGCATATGCTCCATCTTCAGCTTGTAAATTGGTACAAGTTGTTCGTGAGAATCTTGTACAGAGGATTGACGTCATTGGGCGAGTTCTCATTAAGCAGGTGAGTGTTTCTGGTTTCGTCTAGAGAAAACAACAAGTTGAAAATCAACATTCTCGAAGAGATCGAGATACTAAAAGAAACCAGGAACACTTACCTGCTTAATGAGAACTCGCACGATGACGTCAACCTTCTGTACAAGATTCTCACGAACAACTTGTACCAATTTACAAGCTGAAGATGGAGCATATGCTCCGAAAATACTCCACATCCTACATCCAAATCTGAGGAAGACTGAGATCTTAGGTATTCTATTTTTATTTTGTAAATTTTACTAACTAACTAACTGGCACTATCGAACCTGTAGGTTCATGACCACGCGAATATAAGCTCTCCATACATCCCTATCCTGAGCCAATGTTATTCAATTATCCCCTCATAATCTACTTCCTTCAAATTACAGTTAATGTTATTCTCCCACCTCATTCTTGGTCTATCAACTGGGGGTTTTCTCTCTGGTTTTTCTACAAGAAGCTTCCATTTGAATACATGATCTTCATAATATAATCTCAAATACTACTGCTTGAGGTAATTTGCTAACTTTGACTAATTTCAGTAGTTTTTTTTGTATAAATGCTGTAAACTACAGGAAATAATATATTTACATCTTCTGTTAACTGACTTATGCTGCACCCTGTATTACTATGCTGTTTGTTTTGTTGATATTGTCCACATATACTTCATATACATTCATTTGTTTATCTAGTTAGAAATGAGTGTTCACTACCGGAAATATTACATTAGTAACGAAGTTAATAACATGGGATGTAGTGCAATGATGATGACTCCGAAAAAAAAGTACTGACAAGATGGAAATGGTAGTACAACACATGCGTAAATAAACCAAGAGTGGAACAAAAATATATATTTGAGATACCAACCTAATTTTCAGACGATTGTAATGTGTTAGATCCCATTAATATCTACCCATAAACAATTAAATTGCGGACCAATGTTTTTATTGTTTTTGTTTGTATTTTACTGCTGTGTTTGTTTCATGATTAATAAATTAAATTAAATTGTCATTGCATTTGATGCAATTAGTACGAGAGTATTCGGCGATATCCAACTAGAAATAAAATGACATTATCTTATTATCAATTAATTGTATCTATCAATATTTAAACGAAATTGTACTATTAGGTTTATTTTAATTAATACATTGGGTTAGATTTAGCATGTTACCTCATAATTCTAGACTTTTGGCCTTTCTAAATTCTCCCAAATTGTTTGGCCTAAATGCTTGCTTAACTCTGAATGTAGAAGGTACAATTTAGTATCTATTTTATTTATCATTGCGTAATGTTTGTTTTCTGCATTTTATTAAAGTTCTATTTTTTTAAATTTTGTGTTGACTGAAATTTTGGTTATTTTTAATAGTTTTTCTCATAAATTTCGGTACTATTTATAATTTGAAATATCTATTATTACATTATTATCAGCAGCTCTTTTATTCCTTCTTTTGTTTTAATTTTACAATTAAGAAGTTAAATCTAACTATAGTTATTAATTTCCGAATCTATGTTTACTGGAACATTTTTGCTTCTCTTAATTTATACTACAGTTTGAAACGTAACTTTCGAAACACCCTGTAGAATGGGAGCAAACTAAAGGCGGTGCCTGAAATGGAATAAATTCGAGCGCACATATATATTCATTAGAGCAGATTATTAGAACTACAGTCAAGAGTTTCTCATTGTTCCCGAGCTGGGATTACTTTCACACTGGGTGCTATCGAACGTAATCGTTATAAGCAACTGGAATAATAGGCTTGATGTAGGCCTAACATCCCTTACAAATATAAACACATAATAATAATATGATAATAATAATAATAACGATAATAATAATAATAATGATAACGATAATAATAATAATATAATGATAATAATAATAATAATGATAATAATAAGATAATAATAATAATAATAATAACGATAATAATAATAATAACGATAATAATATAACGATAACGATAATACGATAATAACGATAATAATAATAATAATAATAATAATAATAATAATAGCGATATTTCAGAATAAAGTATCAGAATAAAGTGCTAGACGCAGTCTCTATTGTCGGACCACTTATGACTAATCTAATTATTTGCAGGTAAAGTTTATGAATAATAGAATCTTATGTTGATAATATTTGACTCAAATACCTTACTTAAAATATTGTACTTTCGACACCACAGCACAGGATATGTTTATACTGTGAATCTTACAAAAAAATATTGTCCCTGACATGGCTGGGGAGTGAGTTCCATGCTCCAGTCATATCTATTTTATATACCTATAAATATTCATCTAGAAAGCTTACTACCTTATTTATTTCCATGTTTTATTAGTGTTAGCTTTTGTTAGATCGCATCCGCAATTTGCTTTGTTAGTCTATATTTTAATAATAATATAAAATTGTAATCAGCATTTTATTTTTGTATGGTTTTATTATTCGCTGGTAGAGTGGAAGAGAAGGCATTATGACCTTAAGTCTGCCATCTTATATGAATAATAATAATAATAATAATAATATAATAATAATAATAATAATAATAATATTAATAATATTAATATTATTAATAATATTAATAATAATATTAATAATAATAATAATATTAATAATAATAATAATATTATTAATAATAATAATAATAATATTAATAATAATATTATTATTTATTTATTTATATACAGATTTTTAATGTTTACACATCTTTCTGTGCCTAAAGTTTTATTTTTCTTCTCCACTCGTCTCTATCCATCCACTCCATGTCCTCCAGTCCTCTTGTTCTCATTCCAGTTCTTATTTCTTGCATCCACGAGTTTCGAGGTCTTCCTTTCCTTCTTCTTCCAGGTGGACACCATTCCAATATTTTCCTGGGTAACCTTTCTTATTGCATTCGTCGTACGTGCCCATATCAATTTAATTGCTTATATCTGCAAGCGTAGCATGAAAATTCTATGATTGCAGTGAAGGACCTGCCATCGGGCAGAATTACTATGGATGCATATCTTATATAATCTATTATTGAATATCTAATATTCATTTTTTCTCATATGGCAGAATTTTTTTTTTCTAATTTTGAACATCTTGCTGTTCTCCTCAAGAAATCCATTTCCATCGACATACAGCAAGTGTTTGTTCTAAGTTTTTGTTGAATTACCAAACTTCAGCTCCATATGTGACAGTACTTCTCACCATTGAGTTTATATATTTGTAACTTATTTTTTTCTGGTTATATGTCAGTTCCATAAGACTCCATTCATCATTGCTGTTATTGCTCTACCTTTATTTATTCTGTTCTTAATATCACTTTCTTGTTATCCTCTTTATCTAATTTTACTCCCAGATATTTAAATTCTTCACATCCTCTACAATATCTTTGTAAGTTTCAGAGTATAAATATATCCTGAGCTGTGGTGCCGAAAGCACAATATTTTAAGTAAGATATTTGAGTCAAATAATGCCAATATATATACTCTAATATATAATAATAATAATAATAATAATAATAATAATAATAATAATAATAATAATAATAATAATAATTATCATCGTTATTTAAATATGAACATTACTCTCTTCTTACGTGAAACAATCAAATCTGTAATTGTGCCTTTGTACTTTATAAATATATTACTTATAAAAATATAATATATGGAAATACAGCCCACCCATGCGGCATATGTAAAAGGCATCGATGAATACAAAGTAGGGTCAGACCTTGATAACCCTGAGAGCAGGAGATGACCTTTATTTTTATTATTAATTTTTATTTCCCCTATTTAATTAACATTTATTTTGATAACCGGAAGACTTATTTGGAATATAGACCTTGACAGTAATCTTACAGCAGATCATACACTCACTTACAAGTACAGCAAAAACTGACTCCATTAACATTGGATAACTTAGTCTTATGTAGATAAGGCTTGTCATTGGAATGTGAACTCTATCTGGAGTAAGAAAAATCCACAACTAGTTGGAATTTCTTTCATTCAATGAAAACTGTATTAATAGTTCAGAATTGAGGCAGTTAACGAAATGCTACTCTAACCTTTCCCAACCCAAGTACAAACAGAACATTTTTTATTACACTCTTTAAAAATTCATATCATTAACATCAAAATTCGAAGCTAGACATGAAAGAAAGGGCTCACTAATTTTATTCAGAAGGCTCTTATTTCAGATTGTTTTAATTGGTAATCTCCTGTAATATTCAGTTTTGTACTAGAGCATGCCATCAAATTTTTATAGAGGATAAAGAAGGCCTACAATTCGATGGTATTAATAAGCTGTTAGTTTATGCTGATGATGTATTACTAGGTGATAGCGAGGAGATATTAAGGGCCAATACATATACACTATTGATCAACGCTAAGAAATTGGAATGGAAGTTAGCAACTATAAAATTAAATATATGTTCACTCATAGAAACATATTATACTAGCTAATACCCGGCGTGGGCTGCTACGTCTAAATAAATGCAAATTAATGTGCTTTTATGTTTAGTTGAATAAGTAAGAGGAGAAATAATTATAAATTTATATTTTTTTTAGATACCCCGTACTGATTTGCCGGCGTTGCCTGGGAATTTACTTATCCCGATCTTCTTGACATAACTGAGCTGAAACACGAAAATTAACGTGTTTTATGTTTATTTAAATAAGTTATAGGGGACATTTATATCGTAATTATTTTTTTGATACCCCATGCTGTTTACCCGGCGTTATCCGGGAATCTACTCATCCCGATCTTCTTGGCATAAATGAGCTGAAAGACAAAAATTAATTTACTTCTTATGATTAGTTGAATAAGTAAAATGAAAAATAATTATACATGTATATCGTAATTATTTTAAGATTTCCCGTGCTGATTACCCGGTGTTGCCCGGGAATCTACTTATCTCGATCTTCTTAGCATAAATGAGCTAAAAGACAAAATTCATTATTGTGAGTTATCCGTAAAATAATACCCACCATGTGCTGCTATGCTTGCACAGGAATCTACGTATTTGTCTCGATCTTCTTGGCATCAATGAAAGACAGACATGGTTATTGTGAGTTATCCGTAAGATATAAACAATGCTGTCGCGGACTTTTTTGAAGAGCTTTTTGAGATATTCAATTTTGTGTATTTGTTATGGTTTAGGCAGCGTAAGCCATTTAAGCGTCCAAAGAGCTCCTTTTTTAAAAAGTTTTCCACTACAAAGGGCGATTTATAAGGGTATAGGAGTTAAGTATCACAAATCTCTTATAGCCTATGTTCATCCCGGGAATCTCCTGAATATTTTTCAATAAGCACCATCACAATCGGATCAACGGTATAACAGCGCATAAAAACGAAAACAAACATACAAACAAACAAACAAACATTAATTTTTATATATTAGGTAAAGAAGGCCTACAATTGGATGGTATTAATAAATTGTTAGTTTACGCTGATGATGTATTACCAGGTGATAGCGAGAAGATACTAAGGGACAATAAACACACTCTATTGATTTAAGCTAAGAAATTAGGACTGGAAGTTAACAACAGTAGAATTAAATATATGTTGACTCATAGAAATACATTATATACCGGTAATAGAAATAGACAGTTAATGACAAATGAGAGAAATTTTGAAGAAGTGACTGAATTCAAATTTCTAGGAACAATAATTACGAATAGGAATGAGATGCACAAAGAAATTAGACATAGGCTCAATTCTGGAAGTGTATGTTATTTTGCATTAGAGGGACTCTTGTTGTCCCAACTTCTCTTTAAAAAAGTTAAACTTTAAACAATATCTAGAACTGTTATTCTCCTGTTATATTTTATGGGTCCGAAACATGGATGCTTACCATAAGGGAGGAGAAAATATTACGAGTATCTGAGAATGAAGTTACGAACATTTTTGGACCAAAGAGAGATGAACAGAGAGGCGAATGGAGAGGACTACTAATAGCAAGTATGATCTTTAGGCTATATGAAACTAGATTTAATAAGAACAGTTACATTTCTTAGACTGCGATGGACAGGCATGTGGGCAATGAAAAAGGGGTATGGATGCTTCTTGAAGGAAAACCAGAGGGAAAAGGCCCAATTGGTAGACCAAGAATGAGGTGGAAGAATAGCATTAACCATGATTTAAGGGAAGTAGAGTGTACGGGGATGTTATGAAAACATTAGCTCAGGATAAGGAGTATGGAGAGCTTATGTGCGGGCGGCCACGAACTTACGGTTTCAATAGTGTCAGTGAGTTAGTTAGTTAGGTTTAACATTAAAAAAACATCAAAAACATATTCGGTTAAAAATAGAATAAAATAACGCGCCTGGAGCGAAATTGAAAATAAAAACAATTCAAGAAATAACACAATTTAAATGTAATCAAGAAGAGAACAAACATTTGAACCCTTGAGGATTAAAATGGACCATGTCCACTTTCGGTGCATTTACAAGTGACACATCTACTGATAGCTTAAGATTGTGTTTATAATATTGCATTTCTCTAGCGTTACCAGGTGTGTATTAAAACAAAGAATATTTGTTCTATGTGCACTTTTTACAATATATTATTTAAACCAGTAATATAGAGAAAACGCAGTTTTCATGAAATATGACATATTGGACATAACCCTTTTTAATACTCAAGGGTTCGTTTTAGGCCTTACATTAGTCAAGCTGAAGAAACAAATGAACTGCATCTAAGTGAATAGAAAATTAATGTGACTCACCATTTCGTCTACAATAGGGTTTATAACATTTATTTACGCTTGGAATGATCTATTAAAATACATAGTGTTCTGCCTAAGAACAGGTCTTTCACTGTAAACTCAGCATTCTCCAATCTTCTTTTACTCAGCTTCCCTTTTTGTATCCGCATACAAACCATTTATTTTAATATCATCTGATATGTTTTCTACCTCTAACTTTCTTTCGTTGACCATTCCTTCTAGGGCATCTGTCAGCAGGCAGTTTCTTCTTAGCCAGTGGCCAATCCAATTTATTCAACTCTTCTTTATGAGTTCCAGCATTGATCTTCCTTCACCCAATCTGTCTAGCACAGCTTTATTTTTTATTTTGTTTGTCCATTTTATACGTTCCATCCTTCTCCATATCCACATTTCAAAAGCTTCCAGTCGATTTTCCTCATTCCGTCGTAATGTCCAAGTCTCTGCACCATACAATGCTACACTTCACACAAAGCATTTCGCTAGCCTCTTCCGTAATTCTTTTGCCAAAAGTCCGCAGAAAATGCTTCTCTTCTTGTTAAAAACTTCTTTTGCCATTGCTATCCTCTGCTTTACTTCTTGACCGCAGTTCATGTTACTACTCATAGTAAAACCTAATTGTTTGAAGTTCTCTCTTGCTCAATCGCCTCATCTTTAATCCTCATGTTTATCTTCCTTGGTTTCTTTCCTATAATCAAGACCTTCGTCCTATTTATATTTATCTTCATCCCATTATCCTCGCACTTGTCATTTAGCTCCATCGGCATGTCCCTCAGTTTCATTGCATCCTATGCTAGCAAAGCCATACCATCAGCAAATCTTATGCACTTAATTCTTCTTCCTCCCATGTTCACACCTCCCGAATTCCTGAAGCAGTTCTTCATTAGGTCTTCCAGATAGATGTTCAAAAGAGTAGGTGATAGAGGACATCCTTGCCGTACCCCCTTCAATCTGGTAAGCTGTAGTTAATTTTTTTACCTTGCGAAAATTTCACGAGCTAGGCTTAACTTTCAATTAAGTAAAAATTGTTTAATTTGTATCTCATCACCATCGTCTTGCTTTCATTTCGTAGTGCTGAACGTACTGTTAGGTCTTAAAAGAATCCCGTCCATTTGATTAACATTTCAGGAATCCTGTATCTAGACGTACACTCCACATGCTGACGTCAGTTCTATTCGTACTGATGTATGTAATCTATTATGGGCACCGTGGATGTCTTAATTATTTCGTGATCCCACCTGGAACAACTGTTGTTCGGCGCATGGATCTCACCTCACTGGCTGTAAATTCTTCTTTCAAACGTTTTCGCAGGGTACATGTCTCGCTTCTTTAGCAGAGAACGTGTCTAACCAATATCTAATATTCGAACTTGGCAAGATCCCGCATGATCGACTATTCCATTTGAGGTTTTAAGCGGCTTCCCTCAATCCAAGAGCAAATGCTGGAATATAACCCCAAAAGGTCCGCTTCCGACTTAACATTATAAAAAAAAAACTCTACTACCACCTGCCATAAATTACAAATTTGAATTGAAAATAAAATAAAAAAACACTGGGACTAATGTATTTTACAGGAACCCGGGGCTCTACCTATAAAGAAGAACCAAAACGGATCGCTCACCGCCAATACTTATGTGATGGTCGCAGAGCTTTCCATCCATCTATCTATCTATCTATCTATCTATCTATCTATCTATCTATCTATCTATCTATCTATCTATCTATCTATCTATCTATCTATCTATCTATCTATCTATCTATCTATCTATCTATCTATCTATCTATCTATCTATCTATCTATCTATCTATCTATCTATCTATCTATCTGAGTGTATGTTTTCGAATCAAAGTAGCCTTCGTCACATTATTTATTATTACCACAAATTTATTAAAATTTGTAATCTTCTCGAAGAGATCTAATTCTAATATACACTGCTCAAAACAATTAGAGGAACACTTGTAATAAATTGAATAAGTAATTGTTTTTTTAAGCTGTGATGCTGAAAGTTGGACAATTTCTAAATTGAATTATTAATTTTAACATTGGATACAAATTTTAAAGATCCATGGCCTAAATACAGAGAAATTACCTCAAATAACAAATATAGAGAAATTTTTTATTTTGGAAGGTACTGGCTACTTCTAATTGGTAAGCTTCCTGATGTTGCTATAGTGACGAATGTTGATTATTGCCTTGTTTATTGAAGTCTCTGACAAAATGAGGCATTTAAATGAGTTTGAAGTGTATCATGCTCTACATCTTTTACGACAAGGTCAATCTCTGCGACAAGTGGCTAGAGAGCTTGGGGTTTCTCCTTCCGTGGTGTCCAGGTTACGCAACAGGCACAGAGAGACAGGTCAGTATTGTAGAAGACGTGGCCAGGGCTGTAAATTTAAAACAAGCCCCCAGGATGACAGATACGTTGTTCTTTCTCCTCTTCGACAGCGTACAAAAACTGCAAAAGACCTGCAGAATGACCTTCATATGGCTTCCGGAATCCGGGTTTCAGACCAAACCATAAGGAACAGATTAAGGAAAGAGAATATTCGCCCAAAAAGGCCCGTTAAAAAAACACGCTTAACAAATGGGCATAAGGCAGCAAGACCTACATATGCTGAAAACCATGGTGATTGGAACCTGAACCAGTGGGAGTCTGTGCTCTTCTCGGACGAATCCAGGTATCGTCTTACACGTTGTGACGGTCGATTGAGGGTGTGGGGACGGCCAGGAGAAAGATTTTATTCAGAGGCTGTACAGGAAATTAATAGATTCGGAGGAGGTTCCATAATGGTGTGGGCCGGAATTATGTACAACAATCGTACGGACCTTGTACTTGTTCCCCAGCGACTGAATGCTGTCCGGTATATCGAGTACGTTCTGGAAGAGCATGTAGTACCTTACCTGCTGCCATTGGAGTAGGCCCTGGATTTCTGTTTATGCAGGATAATGCCAGGGCACATTCTGCGGCTGTCACCAGGGATTTCCTGATGAGGAATGAAATTGAGGTAATGGAGTGGCCAGCGGTCAGCCCAGACCTCAACCCTATTGAACACTTGTGGGGTCTTCTAGACAGGAAGGTCAGGAACCGACATCAAGCTCCACAAACTCTGCAGCAACTTGGAGATGCTCTGAAGGAGGAATGGGAGAATATCCCGCAAGAGGAAATCCAGATTCTTATTGGGAGCATGCCACGAAGGTGCCAAAGTGTCATGGAATGTCGTGGAGGCCATACACGATACTAACTCTATATAACGAGTGTTTAATTTTGAAAAATAAGCACAAGATTCAATTGCTTACATAGCGGAATTATTTGAAAAGTTAATTGTCAGCGTTATTCATTTGTTTTTACTGACATGAGCAATAAATAAATAAATAAATAAATAAATAAATAAATAAATAAATAACCACAAATAATGTACTTTATTAATTTCATGTTTGTATCTTTATCCAATGAAAAAATATTTGCATATTTATCCAATGAAAAAATATTTGCATGTTTCATAGTGTTCCTCTAATTGTTTTGAGCAGTGTATTTATAAACAAAAACAAAAGTTAAAAAGAAAATTGATACTTAGGTAGGTAGTGGTTATGCTCTTTGCCTATAGTTCCAAAGTACGTGGGTTCAAATCTGAAAGAGTTTCTTATATTTATCTTTAAACTATTTATTATTTTTATGGGGTTTAAGCTTTTTTTTATTTACCTTATTATTTAATAACATATTTAAGTAGTTACATAATATACACTGAAAGTTAAAAGTGGGATTAAACCTCTAATATGTGATTTTAAAATTCAGTATTTTTCTAAGACTTAACTCTTATTTAATTAAATTATGGCCGGAGTCGATAGATTTTTTAGGATGGAAAAATCCAATGGACATGTCACCGGGAGGGACCTTAAGCCGTGGGTCCCGAGTCTAAATATTTTCATTCTCGTTAAAGAATCGCAAAGCTTGATTAAAGAGGCTTCTGTGCAAAATTTACTGATAGTTACCCATCCAAATAATACCTTACTTGCCTACTAGATGTCTCACCGAGGCGATATGCCGACCCCATCACTCGCTGACATTTGGGGGTAAACAAACGGTTAAAGCACTCCCACTAAGATGCACCCTAATCCATACACGTGGAAGTACGGGTCATTATATATATATATATATATATATATATATGTGTGTGTGTGTGTGTGTGTGTGCCATGAAAAAATCCCTGAACCGGGTTTTGAACCCGGTACTTGTGACTCTTTACGTTGTGCGTTATCCGCTACGTGTGCAACGCTCCGTGTTGATAACTGTACATCACTGATTTACTAGTGCTGGGACATCACAACTACGTACTTCAGATCAGTATTTAATGTAGGACACGTGGTTATTTAACAAAATGTATGTCTAATGGTCCGGAAAACCCAATCAAAGTCGATGGAATGGATCTTCAATATGTAAGCGAGTACATATACTTAGGACAACTACTCTCCTTCCATCAGAAAGTAGAGAAGGAAATAAGCAGAAGAATAGCTCTCGCCTGGAAGGCGTTCTGGTCACTGAAATGTATACTGCTGGACAAGTCACTCAACCGGAAACTCAAAATGGAAACACTACAAACCTGTGTTCTTCCAACACTGTTATATGGCTGCCAAACTTGGAATCTTACTGCCAAACTGAAGTACACACTCCAAGTATGCCAAAGGAAAATGGAGAGGAAAATCTTAGGCATAACTCTGAAGGACAGAATCTCGAATACAACACTTCAAGCGATATCCTCAACAAATGATCCCGCACAACAAGCCATCAGGAAAAAATGGAAGTGGGGAGGCCACGTCGCAAGAATACAGGACGACAGGTGGACAATAAAAACAACCATGTGGGACCCATACACAGGCAAGAGACAGCGCGGAAGACCAAGACGACGATGGGCTGACATCTTCAAAGAACGAGCAGGGGCGCAATGGTCCAGAGTCGCCAGATGCAGGAAAAGCTGGAGAACGATGGAGAGCCAACTGTGTATTAACTAATCACAGAACAGACAGTGTATAGAAACCAAGTGCTACATCCAAGTCAACTTCTCACCACGGAGTAGCTCACCGGGTGACACTCTCAAATAGAGCTTAACCCCTGTACAGGGAGGCCTTTGCCCTAAAGGGACATATCAGGCTTTTATTTATTTATTTATTTATTTATTTATTTATTATTTATTATTACTTTTGGTCTCCTCCATCATCTCTACCAGTTTGGGCACTGAATTTTTGGACATTCTGTATACTTTCTAATGCGAATCTTAAAGTAGATTTTATTTAGTTGACAATGGAGATTACTGTTAGAATTGACTATGAATTCAACATTTATTTTGGCCTACTAATGTCTAATGATCAATATTGTTTGTGCTGGAACTGCATGCACGCACTTTGAAGGACATTATTATTTCTAAATTGATAGGTTCGTATGTTAAGCTACTTTTTTCTTGCAATTAATTTCATATCAATGCAAATTAATTACGGTCATTAGCAATTCATGATACTGGAATCAATTGATCAGGAAGGCGCTTAAAATATTAATCCACAGACAAAACGAGTCTCTTGGTCATTAAAATTGAATTTCATTTAAAATATATATATATTAGGATACAAGTCTCCAAATAGCGTTATATATATTTCCATTAATCGGCTGATAGTACAGTACAGTTAAAGCTCCTTATTTGCGGTTCCATTATTCGCATTTTCATTATTCGCGGGTTAAAAAATTGCAACAGTTTCTGTATTCGCGGCTAAAAATTTCTTTATTCGCGGATCCAGTCGGTATATTATAAGCATTAGTATCCTTTATTAAGGAATCGGTAACTCTTTTTTTTTACTGCAGGCACGTGCCCGGGAGCTTTTACAAGGGGCGATTTAAAACAAATAAACATCAAAGTAAAACAAGATTTATAGTCACTAAACCTAAAGTTAGTTGTTAATAACCACCGCCGCCGTAGTTCACGTGACGCTATGTCTGTTGATAAATGCCGCCCTTGTTTCAACTTGTCATTTGTTGCAATAATTTTGATTGAATAACACGTATTTCTCCTGCTTTGTTGCCAATTTATAATGTAGAGTAAAAGGAAAGAAAAATAGTTTCGAAACCCGGGGGGGGGAGGAAAATGTAGTTTTGCTGCTTAAAGTAAAAATTAAATGTTTGACCGTTTACGTGTTGGTGAGCCGTTTGCATCTAAATCACGCTGTTTCAATATCAATGAATCAACTGTACGATTCATCAAGAAATCCGAAGACAAAATTATTTTATTTTGATATTTTTATTTTATTTTGGAACCTTGGAACGTATCCCCTATATACCCACACAAATTACCATTCCATATTCGCGGTTTCTGTATTCGCGGCGTATTTACGGAACATATCCCCAGCGAAAAGGAGCCAGTAAACAACAGCAAACAGTTAAGTTTTAAAATATACATCCCGATAAATTTATGTATCTCACATATCAAATATGTCTTAAACATTCCTTCAAAATATTTAAAATACAATTTATAGTGTCAATAAATGCTCATAATTTGAAAAAAAAAATACTTTTTCGAGTTAGAATTATAACTTCGTTTTTTTTTTAGCTGCAGTGTTTCAGTGGTGAAGGTCAATTTCTGGCAACAAATCAAATTATAAGTATCGAGCGAGTTTGCTCAGATGACAGGTTTTTAGATTAGTTTTCAGGAGGTCACAGGTTCAAATCCCTGTACCTACCAATCTAACTGAGTTTCTTCCTGATTTTTCTGTCTTCAAGGCAAATTCTGAGTTGGAACTTCACTACCAGAACTCATTTAAACATGATCTCCGTTCCATAATATTAAATCAAAAAACTTTCATATGAACACACGATTATACACAATATATACGTACTGTATACTAACTACTGGATACAACAGAAGATTCTGGACATGATATGAACTTATATTTTAAAACTTCTATAAACAAGCATGACGTAAAATTATTTAGCCTACTTAGAAATAAAGACAGAAAATCTAAGTGTGTGGACATACACCGAAATATAGGAGAGTATGTCGGCGTAGAGATGTGGCGACCCCATGGCCCAGTTGATTTTGTAGCTGGAATTAGTAGACTCTAAATACTAAAATATAATTATACGATTAATAGTAATAACTGGAAGGCGCACAAACGTCCACATGAGTCTATTACCAGCATAGGAACCCAAAAGAATGGTACCTACCCCTCTAAGGTATAATGAATAACATGTAAATTGGAGTGGGGTAAATAACTCTATGGGAGGAGTCATCGCCCTTATAAGGCGAGGACTCGTGTGAAAACTTTCTCACATACACTCACACTCATACGTTCTACAAGAAATAAGTCCTACATCAACCGTCCGCCACCTTTAGTACATTTTAAAATCTTAAGAATTTTAAAGCCTTGGCGCAGAGCTACGGGACTTGCGCTGGTTCGAGTCTCCATGGGGGAAGAAATTTTCTCATGGTATTTCGGCCAGTATGGGACCGGTGCCCACCCAGCATCGTGAGGCAATTGGGTAGCTACAATAAGTAGCGGCTCCAGGTTGAGGAACCAGCTATAACGGCTGGGGGCTCGACATGCTAACCACATGTCACCCCTACACTGGATGTTGATCATCTACCTCTGTGATTGACACATGTGGATGTGAAAGGCCAGCAGCCGGCTGGTAAAAGGGCAACCGCTGAAAAGTGGAAAGACCCTCAATCGGAAGTATTTTAAAATCCAAGATAATTAGTAACTCAGAATTATAAGTGATATTAAATACACGTGGACTTAAATAAACTCATCAACTCCACTCCGAATATTAGTGAGATATAAAACGATTGTAATTCTCTATACATTGTTATTGCAAATTATTCAATAAACTGGAGTAGTAAGTTTAAAGTTATTTATAATTACATAAATAATGTAAACATCCCTGAGTTATATTCTACCCTGAGTGAACCGGCACAATTTCCACTGAAAGCAGCCATTCGACTATTAGCGGCAAAACCGTTACTATTGAGTTTGGAAGGAATTGTCTAAACTCTGCCTCAAACACTGAGGAAAGCAGGTCCGGCTGCCTAGATGGCATCCCATCACCTGAATCGGAAGCTGAGGGCTAATAACCTGCACTTCTTAAAACCCTTTACACCGTGTTCCAAAATGATGGACGGGGTTTTAAAAATTGGTATAGCTTTACAAAAGAAATTGGATGCGTGATTATTTACGATAATGAAAGAAAAACTGTGAAAGTTTCATATCCTATATGCAGTAATTTGTTTCTTGTCATTATTACGTCACAGCGTTGAATTTGTGGAAATGGCGACTTCTGTACAGAAGTCATTCTTTGTGTTGCAATTTGCGAGGTCTAGTTCCATTGTTGCAGCGCAGCGAGCTTTCCGACGGCAATTTGGCATTTATCCTCCGACAGATAAGAGTATCCGTCGGTGGTATAGACAGAAACAACTGGATGTATCTGTAAAATGAGAAGCCCAGGACATCCACGAACACTATATTGTTCCCTGAAGTTGGATAGGGAGAGCCGGTCAGGATGACATGGTTTATTCCCGATGGCCTCCACGGTTTCTCGATCTCATACCTTGTGATTCCTTCCTGTGGGGGTATGTGAAGGACCATGTGTACGTACGACCACTTCCGTCGACCTTCCAGACTTGAGATGAATTGTTGCTGCTGTTGAATTCATTATTCCAAATATGCTGACCAATGTTTGGGAGGAATTAGACTATCTTAGATGCGTGTCGGACAACGAAAGGCGCTCGCAACGAATACTTATAAAGTATCTTATGAAAACTCGAAGAGTTTCTCTTTATTCCCATGTAAGTTTTGTTCCAATATATATATATATATCATGATCATCTAAGGGAAACTAAACAACTTTGAAACCCCGTCCATCATTTTGGAACATGGGTGTATTAAGAAACCAAAATTAAAGCAGGACACCGAGATGATATTTGGGCAAATAATAGAGTCCGGTGGCATGCTTTCACAAAGGCCCTATTCTTCCAAGAGGAATTGCTACTACTACTATGATAGGGTAACTATGTGAAACAATTTTTCTTATGACAGAGAGAAAATATTTCTTCTTCTCCATCCTAGTTTAACCTCTATATGTATAGATACTTTTACATGTATCATGCCGCCCAGCCTTACAGTGGTACGACCTGTTTGGAGAGGGATTTTTAACTTTGGATCACACACATACTTTTTTGACCATTCAAGGTCATGGAGGACCTCTCTGAGACAACACACCATTTAGACGAAATGCACCATTCGCACTCAGACGAAAACACAACTGACAAAAAGTGGCCATCCATATAATATTATAATGCAGTAGTTTAACAACATCCAAAAAGAAAACGAACCATCTGCATATTTGAAAAAAGGAAAAAGATAAACGAAAACACTGTTACAATATTTATCAAGTTTCGAAAGTCTCGGATATGCACTAATACAAACCATTAATCACCTAATCTCTACATCTGTGGAGAGTGCGTCTGATCTCACAAACTGTCTTCCTCTGACATCAAATAACAACATTAACATCTAATTAAAACCGAAAACAGGCATATCCACACTCAATGATCAGATCTCTCTACTTCCAAATCTACGACTAGTTACGAAAGGCAGCTGGATCATCGCTCTACCATTAACTTAAAAATAATATATATATGTGCGGAAGAGGGCATTTAAGTCCCTAAAGCAGCCAGCAGTACTCGTTGATTTCACCTGGCAAACTGAGTGTAAACTCGACGGGCCAGGAGACAATGAAGATGGGTACATAAAGGGGGGCACTGCTATTCCAACCCCATTTCTTGTCTTCGCATAAATATTCATACTAAACACGGCGTTGGTTCTACTTGCTGATTATGACTGTCAGATGATGTTCGGGGACTGTTTGAACCTTAAAGTGTCCTGAAATTTGTCTTACAGATAACGAAAGAACACCAAAAAGAAACCATCACCCAAGAAACTTATCCTAATCGGGGATCGAACCATTCAAAGCTGTGAATTTTTAAACAAGAAAAAATGCTACACATTAGGAACACAAACCCTACAGCATACACATTTAAAGTTCCTAGACGCGATATGGCCTAATATGTTAAAGCATCTATAAATTATAATGAAATAAAACATTTCAAATTATTAATATTACTTAACAGAGATTACATGGCAGAAAATCATTTCCAGTATGGGTGAAATTTCACCCCATTTTGAACAAATCAGTTATTGTAAACAACTGACAATCATATTGATTAGATCTATGTCAGAGAGATGCAATAGAAGATAATGTCTGAGATTGAATAAGCCATCCTGTCTCTAGATCCTATTAGCAAATCTACTTGCAGCTGCTACTTGTGGCTTCATGCCAGCCCGGCCTTCTCTTAAGGTGAGTCAATTGTCTGAACTAACTTCCTGCATATTTCATGATTTCCCATAAGACACAAGATGTGGTACGTATACTGATAATCTTCTTCACTTTTTATCTTTTTGCAGGAGGTTATGTACAATTCAGATGAAATTTTCTGCAGATATTTTCTTTATTGTATTGAATCCAATTTTTGAACTCAGGCTTGTTTAGTATTAATTACTTTCATTTTTTTTTATTTTGAGTATTAAGTTATTTCTGTTCTCAATTATCTAAATGCATTCTTTACAAAATAAATGTCTATCAGCTTATTAATTTATGTAATTTACAGAAGTTCGCATTTCAATTAAATACTATTTAAAAATATAATCTTAGCCGCGGTGGACTAGTGGTTATGCTCCTTGCCTCTGGTCCCGAAGGCCGCGAGTTAAAACCCGGCCGTGGTCGATGGATTTTTTAGGATGGAAAAATCCAAGGAGCAAGTCTCCGGGAGGGATTTTAAGCCGTGGGTCCCGAGTCTGAAGATTTTCAGCCTCGTAAAAAAATACTCAAGCAGCCTGAATGAAAAGGCCTCTAAGCAAAATTTAGCGAATTTTCCCGTTCTAGTACTACCTTGGTTTCCTGAATGTCAGTATGAGGCAGAACGCTGACCATGGACCACTCAAATGACATCTACACGAAAACAAATGTAACTAAATTAGTATGGTTCAAATTCTACCCTGTAGGGGGAGAGCGCTTAAATCTCTGTTAAGGAAACATGGTTTTACAACAAGAAGAATATATAAACAAAGAATACTAAAGTTTAAGCTTTTAAATTAATAGATACCTAACCAGCCAAATTATTTGGATACGAAACTTATTGAACAAGTGGATAATTTTAAATATTTAGATCTTTATATTTCCTATTTTATGAAAGTAGACCTTATTAATCAATTATTATTCTAATTCGAATTATTCGAAAATGGCAAAAGGAGTGCGGTTCGTGTAAGCAATCACTTTTAAGATACTTTTGAAATTTCGAATGGGTCAAATCAAGAAGACGCACAATCACGTCTATTATTCGATTTTGTACTGGAGCAGGCCATCAAATCTTTAGAGGATGAAGGACTACAACTCAATGTTATTAATAAAACGTTAGTTTATGTTGATG
This sequence comes from Diploptera punctata, assembly GCA_030220185.1. NCBI lineage: Eukaryota > Metazoa > Arthropoda > Insecta > Blattodea > Blaberidae > Diploptera > Diploptera punctata. The sequence goes on along the minus strand of JASPKZ010009694.1, from coordinate 73,813 downwards.
ATGTAATATTAGAGCGAAAGCGAGGAGATATTAAGGGCCATCGCGCACACTCTATTCAGTAATACCATGAAATTGAGACTGGAATTAAACGTCAATAAAACCAAATAGCTATATGATCACACATATAAATACATTATAGGCTATAATGGAAATGGACACTTAATGACAAATGAGGGAAATACTGAAGAAGTAGCGAAATACAGAGTGTAACAAAACTCAACGGCAAAATTTCAGGAATGAACCCCTCATATTGAGAGAAGAAAAGTCTAGTATAACATGGGTCCTGAAATTTATAATCACAGAGTTATTCGAACGCTATGAATGTTAGTAAACCACTGAGCACAGACATAATACTCGCCTTCTCATAACACTGCAAACCACTGAAAACATACTTCTTGCCATCACTTTGTAAATAAGGAAACATTGTTGCGAATAAAAGTGATTTGCATCTGAATACTTGTTAGCACCTGCAAATGATTTCCCGTCATGTCTAGGTTACTTAGCTGCATCTAATCTGTTTGTCTGAAGTCTGTTTTCGGTGGTTTACAGTGTGATGGGAAGAAATATATTTTCAGTGGTTTACAGTGTGCTGAGAAGGTGAGTACTATGACTGTTTTCAGTGGTTTAATAGCATTAATAAAAGTTCAAATAACTCTGTAATTGTAAATTTCCGGACCCATGTTGTCTAGACTTTTTTATTCTCTTAATATGAGGGATTAATTCCTGGATTTTTGCCGTTGAGTTTTGTTACATTTTGTATATTAAAAACACAGAGTCAATGCAGGAAATGTAAACTAATATATAGTGTACTTTACAGGAATTCTTGTTGTCGCAAGTTCTCTAAAAAAACATTTAACTGAAAATATATATGAAACTGTTATTCTTCACAGCTATATTACATAGAAGCGAAACATGCACTCTTACTTTAAAGGAGGAGAAAAGATAACGAGTATTTGAGAACGAAGTTCTAAGAAAAATTTTGGATCAAAGATAAATGAAACAGACAGGAGAACGGAGAAGTCTAATAAACAGTGAGCTACAATATCTCTATAGGATATAAGATATAATACGAACAATAGAGTATCACAGACTGCGATGACCAGGACACGTGACACGAATGGAGAATGAAAGTGGGGCATGGAAACTCCTTGTAGGAAACCGAGAGGGAATGCGCCCAGTAGGTAGGCCAAGAATGCGGTAGGAGAATAAGAATTAACCATTGTTGAATGCAGGTTTTCACAGCCGATAATCATAACATTAAGAGATTCCGGGTTATGTGACCGTGGCCCATGGCTGTTGTTACTTCCAGACGTCTTCTTCTTCTTCTTCTTCTTCTTCACTTCACGGGCTAGGCAAAATGCCTGTTCCGCCTCAAAGTTGTTCTATCCATCTTCGGCTGAACACTGTGAGAGAGACGAGTTTGGAAATGTTTTACATGGTCGGGTTACCAGCCCAGACGCACAACCACATTCTCTAGTGGATCGGAGATTTATTTCGGAGTTTCCGTCTCCTAGACGGGTAGCTAACTAAAGCTTTGGAGTCCCATCTACCCCTTGTCTTGCAGGTTTTCTCTTCCGACTTCTTTATCGTTGAGAACAATATTCTTCTTCCGCTTTTGAAGCCGTTGAGGTTCCCGCGTTGGAGCTAGTTCGCTTCCCTTCTCCTCTTACTAGATAGCAAGCTAGTTAAAAACCAGACTTCCCTCAACTGTGGAGGGCATCTTCAATGGCGAGTACTTCTAGGTACCTCGACTATGAAACACTACCTAGAAGTACTCGCAACTAAAGATGCCCTCCGCAGTTAATGGAGAAACGTCTGGAAGAAACACAAGCCATGGATCACGGCCACATGACCCGATATCTCTTAATATTACAACATTAACCATGATTTGAGGAAGTAGATTATACGGGAGTTGATTGGAAATTATTAGCTTAGGAGAGTTTATGTCCTTGCGGCCATGAAACCAGGGTTCGATAGTGTCAGTGAGTTAGTTCATAACACATACAACACAAAACAGCACTATACAACTTACCACAACATAACATAACACGATATAAAAACTAACTCATTGGCTCTATCGAACCTGTAGGTTCATGGTCGCGCGGACATAAGCTCTCCATACATCCCTATCCTGAGCTAATATTTTCCCAATAATCCCCTGTATAATCTGCTTCCCTCAAATCATGGTTAATGTTATTCTTGGTCTACCAACTGGGGGTTTTCCCTCTGGTTTTCCTACAAGAAGCTTGCATGTACATGTTATGATATAATATAATATAATATGATATAATATTTCTTTCCTTTAGATTCTGAGTATGTATAGATCTTCTCAGAATGGGAACAATAAAAGCATTCTTTTTCCGAAAAGTACGTCCAGATAAAAGGAAAAGTAAAGTAAAGTAGTCCCGCTAAAGGCCTCAGGAGGCCCTTGGGGTAGTGGGAGGTTAAGGCTCCCGCTTTTTCTAGACAATCGGCACTTGATGTCAGCCGGGTTGTCAGCCCTGCGTGACGGCCGCCTTTACCCCCAGAACAAGCGTCTGGTACTCATTTCCGTTAGAGGCTGAGTCGACCCCAGGGCCATAGTGCCGCCGGAAGGTTTGGGTCAGTTTAAAAATCCTGACCCCACCGGGGCTTGAACCCTCGACCTTCCGGTTTGTAGAGCAGTACCTTAACCACTACGCTACGGCGTGCCCCCAAGCACGTCCAGATACAATTCTAAAATTTTATAAAACAATGGCTCTTCCAACTCTACTTTATGGTTCTGAAACCTGGACTCTTACTACAGGTAAATTAAATAGGATAGTAGCTGCAGAAATGAAGTTATTAAGACCTTTAGCGGGTTATACGCTTTATGACCACATGTGTAATCAATCTATCCGCAAAGCTCTCAACACACCCAGCTATAACTGAAATCATTCAAAAATATCAAAATAATTGGCATGGACAACCTTCTTAGAATGCCAAACAATAGACTACCTCTGCAGCTATTGAACTACAGACCCACAGGGCGAAGAGGCCCAGGAAGACCTAAGAAGAGATGGAGGGATCAATTTCTTTCCTGAAGCGGAACAGGCCAATGGCCTAATCCATGCCTGCCACTGATGATGATGATGATGATGATTATATAATATGATGTAATTTAATATAATGTAATATAATGTAATATAATGTAATATAATGTTAATATAATGTAATATAATGTAATCTAATGTAATATACTGTAATATAATGTAATATAATGTAATATAATGTAATATATATGTATATACTGTCATATAATGTAATATACTGTAATCTCATGTACTATCACTGTCACTATAATGTTATACTACTCTAATCCTCCTCTCCTCTCCTCTCCTCTCCTCTCCTCTCCTCTCCTCTCCTCCTCCTCTCCTCTCATCTCCTCTCCTCTCCTCTCCTCTCCTCTACTCTCCTCTCCCTCCTCTCCTCTCCTCTCCTCTCCTCTCCTCTTCTCCTCTGCCTCTCCTCTCCTCTCCACGCCTCCTAGTCTTCTGCCCACAGGCAGGTCCTTCACTGCACTCATAGCCTTTTCCATGCTACTGCTTGCAGTTTTACTAGGGAATTGTGTAGGTGTGGTAGCTTCCCGTTGCTTTCCACACCTGTGAAGGATGATGATGATGATAATGGTAATGATAAGGATGATGATGATGATAATGGTAATGATAAGGATGATGATGATGATGGCCATATGAATTCGGGGACCGTTTGGGCCTTAAAGTTTTCCTGACATTTGTCTTACAGGTGAGGAAAAACCCCGATAAAAACCTCACCCAGAAAAATGCCCCGACCGGGGATCGAACTCGGGCCCGCTGCGTGACAAGGCAGCACGCTACCTCGAGACCACAGCGGTGGACAATATAATAATATAATATAATATAATATAATATAATATAATATAATATAATATAATATAATATAATATAATATAATATAATATAATATAATATAATATAATATAATATAATATAATATAATATAATATAATATATATATATTATAATATAATAATAAATATAATATAACATGGTAAATAATAGAGAGCATGGAGAAAGAGCGAATTATTAAAAGAGCTAGAGAAAATAGACCTCAAGATAGAATGAACGTAAGGCGGAGACATAAATTATGTGATCTAGGGCAGCTAAATGTCGTCAGCAGAGGAGGTGTGAAAGTATAAACAAATATGATCTGTTTCCTACAACAAAAGAGGAAAAAGAGAAAAATAAAGATTTTCTAGAAGTTTAGGAGTAAACATGAAGACAATCCAGATGACGTTGAGCTGTCTTGACAACAGTAGTCCGGAGAAATTCCCGCAGCTGTTCAATCAAAGGGCGATAAGCTTATCTCTACACATTCATGTTATTAACTTGCAGATTATGTCAAATCCCTCGCTCCCTCGCTTAACAAATCTCAACGTGCGCAGTTTCAAAACTCTTTTTAATTTATTTAAAACTAATTCACATAACAATAAAATGAATAATAAACGTTTGTGAGTACACAATTAAAATTTTACAAAATTATGGCAGTGCTTGTCTTAACATTTGCAAGTGAAAACTGGACTCTTAACCATTCAGACAGAAGAAAAAATAGAAATTGCAGAAATTAAGTTCTATGTTCAGTAGCAGGTGTGACAATTTTGGACAGAAAAATGAATGAATATATTAGAACAGACTTAAATATGTTTAATTTAACAAACAGAATTGGCACTAAGATAAACAACTGGTATGAACATGTTAAAAGAATGCCTACAGATAGAATCCCTCAGCTGTTATTAAAGTACAAGCCAATATGACATAGAAGTGTTGGACGCCCATTTACTAGATGGGAAGATTCATTAAATCCCTCTTGATGTGAAAACAGGTCAAAAGGCCTAATTTCATGAGGTCGAAGGAGAAGAAGAAGAATAAAAATTTGTTTTATGTAATTAAAAAGTAAACAAACATATGCTCAACTCTGGAAACGCAATGCATTGCAGGTACTCTTGTCATCCCAATTTACTTAGAAAATGTTAAACTAAAATGTATTTTAAAACGATGGTTCTTCCACTTACATGATATGGATGCGAATCATGGTCACTTACTTTAAGGAAGTAAACAAATATTACGAGGATTTGACAATAATGCGCGGAGGAAAATGTTTAGGTAAGAGAGACAAACTGAAGTCCGTTGACAGGTTGAAGTCCATTGGGCAAACCAAAACTACATTAGAAAGACAAAGTGTATCATGATCTCACAAGAGTAGAAGGCCAAAATGGAAGAAACGGGTAACAGGTATTTGGGGAAACACCTTTGTGAATGAGTTTAAAAAACCGACTTCAGTTTGATGTTGCCGAAAATGTATTATTTTTCAAATTGCGGATGAGCCCATGTAGGACTACGCAAAGTACTTAGAGGCGTTTCATTTGAGCCCAAATTTCTTTCATTCTTTTGCTATGAGCTTGTTTTCTCTCATCTGTCCAAGTTGTTCCAGTTTTTTCTTCGGTTTGTCCTCTTGGTCAACTTGCCACTTATTCACCTTAATTCTAAATATATCTCTATTTGGGATATCTTCTTTAGAAATTCCTGCCAGTTTTAAGTCCTTTTTGACTTCATCAATCCACTTCATGGTATCCATTGGAGCTTTAGTTCTGTTTTCGAAGAATTCCATTTTCTGTTTTGTAAGCCTACTTGAGTTCATTCAAATGTATTATTATTATTATTATTATTATTATTATTATTATTATTATTATTATTATTATTATTATTATGTTCAAAATTGGAAAAAAAAGAAATAAAGTCATATGAGAGAAAAAAAGAATATTAAATAATAGATTGTATAGGATAAAAGCAAATACATTGGTATTGGCATATACGACGAATACAAGAACAAATAATAATTAATAATGATTCCATGGCGCGACAGGCCTAGAAGTCCCTTAGCCTATCAGCCAGCAGCTGGCCTCACATCCACATGTGTCAATCGCAGAGGAAGATTATATTCTAGCCAGTGTAGGGGTGACATGTGGCCAGAATGTAGAGTCCCCCAGCCGTTATAGCTGGTTTTCTCAACCTGGAACCGCTACTTATTGTAGCTACCCAAATGCCTCACGATGCTGGGTGGCACCGGTCCCATACTGGCCAAAATGCCATGAGAAAATTTCTTCCCCCATGGAGACACGAACCAGCGCAAGTCCCGTAGCTCTGCGCCAAGGTTTCCTGTCGTAAGGCAGGTTACCGATAAAAACATTGGAATGGTTTTTCACCTGGAAGAAGAAAGAAAGGAATACCTCAAAACTCGTGGATGCAAGAAATAAGAACTGGAGTGAGAACAGGAGGGCTGGAGGACATGTAGTGGAAGGATAGGAACGAGAGGAGAAAGAAAATAAAACTTTAGGCACAGAAAGATGTGTAAATATTGAAAATCTGTATTTGAATAAAACAATATTACTTTATTACTCAATTTTTATCAATAAACAGTCAAAACGAATATTATATTGAGACAAAATTCTGGACCGTTAGTTATTATATTGTTGGCAATCATTTTTATATTTTGTGAGGTATTTAGGACCCCACTGACATAGTAACTAATATTTCAATGCAAAACTGGCAACAATAATTTCAGTGTCTTATTTAATACATTTCCTAAGAATACTTTATGGATGTTTTTGTTTTCATCTTGAAGGCATTTTGTTTTACTTCAAGAAGTAAATTCTTTACTGGAGAGGAGTCTAATTCTGTCGTGCAAACATCGGTGTATTTGGCCAGTATCACACATTTGTTACAGTTTGTTGAAAATATAAACAAACAAACCAGTCAAATATCTCAAAAGAAAAATTATTTGAAACTTCAACTTTCGTAACTCTCACACCAATCCTGCTTAAAATTCCATCTGAGTTTGACGACCACTTACAATTTACAAGATTTCTTTTCTCTCCAATTTTATTGAATTCTTCCAACATTATTAATAGAAATGGGGAAATTCTTATATCTTGCAAGATAATGGCGTTATGGACATTAAAATTCATTTAGAAACGTTTTGTAAATATATTCCTTGAGCTTTAACAAATATTAAAACAAAATCTACTAAAATATTTACAAAAATTTTTCAGTTCTTATATTGAAATAACTGAATATTTTAAATTTACTTTTAACTGGATGCATCGGTGGTCTAGCGGTTATGTCTCTAGCCTGTGGTCTGAGGGTAGGGGCTTAAAACTCTACCTACGTCGATGTATTTTTTAGTAGTGGATACTTAGGAACAGTATTTATTACAAATAGGAATGAGATGCAGAAAGAAATTAAACATAGACTCAATTCTGGAAATGCGTGCTATTATGCATTACAGGGACTCTTTTCGTCCCAACTGCTCTAAAAAACGTTAAATTGAAAATATACAAAACCGTTATTCTTCCAGTTATATTGGGTGCGAAACCAGAGGGCTTATTTTAAAGAAGGAGAAAAGATTACGAGTATTTGAGAATAAAGTTATTAGGAAAAATTTTGGACCAAAGAAAGATGAACAGATAGGCGAAAGAAGAATACTGCAAAACAGTGAGCTACATGAACTTTGTAGAAAACCAGATATAATAAGAACAATTAAGTATCGTAGAATGTGATGGTAGGACATGTGGCACGAATGGGAAATGAAAGAAAATGAAAAGAATACACGGAAGCTTCTTGTAAGAAAACCAGTTGGCAGATCAACAACGAGGTGGGAGAATAACATTAACGATTTGAGGGAAGTAAATTACACAGGGGATTATTGGAAAATATTAACTCAGAATACGGATGTATGGAGAGCTTATGTCCGCGCGGCCATGAATCTATGGGTTAGATAGTGCCAATGAATTAGTTAGTTATTAGACATGTTAATAAAAACATATTTCTAATAACTCATGCAGTTCAACTATAAAAATGTTGAACCGTAAAATGGAAGACAGCATGAGCCACGTAGGCTTTATAAATCCTACTTTTAATTTCTTTGTTTGTCAATCAAAATGTATTATTAAAAATAAAAATAAGACATCATTTGCATCTGGAAAAGCTAGGGCAAGGTTAAGAGATGGTAGCATCTGTGAAACCAAAACTGAAGCCGTCATAAACCCAAAATCTTTTGGCATCAATCCATGTTTTCATTATTTGAATTTTGATACGCAAAATTCTGTTATAAATATGGCGCATATACATTTTTACGCCGTATATTTCTCATTACGGTATATATTTTTTTCTGTATATAATTTTTTTTCTGTATGACAATATTTGGACCAAAGAGAGAGAGAGACAAACAGACGTGAATGGAGAAGATTACATAGCAGTGAGCTATATGATCTATATGGGAAACCAGATGTAATAAGAATAGTTGAGTCTCTTGGACTGTGATGGGCAGAGCATGTGGCATAAATGTGGAATGAAAGAGGGACATTGAAAAATCGATAGAAAGCGTCCAGTACGTAAGATAAGAAGGAGGTGGAAAAATAACATTAATCATGATTTGAGGGAGGACAATTATACAGGGAACGAGTGAAAATATTAACTCAGGGTAGGATGTATGGAGAGCTTATGTCCGCGGGCCATTAACCCTGGGGTCGATTGTACCAGTTAGTTAGTTATATTACTGAAGTCTTTCATGATTTTTGCTCAGTTTCATATAGGCCCTATTTCTTCTTTATTGTTAAGATTAAATTCATGTATTCGTTGTATTTTGCCTAGTTTCATATGTTCAGTCTTTAATGAAGGCCTACGATATGAAGATTCAATATATATATTCATGTCTTTCGGGCTAAATGGCCGGGTCTGGTTTTATTAACACTCAACGTTTCGTCTAATACTGCGGTAGACACCCTTAGGAGATTCTGCGTGCTCTATGACCTAACTCTTCAGCTGCAGCCGATAGTTCAAGAGTTAGGAGGACATAGAGCACGCAGAATCTCCTGAGGATGTTTACCGCAGTAGTAGACGAAACGTTGAGTGTTAATAAAACAGACCACGGCCATTTAGCCCGAAAGACATGAAATACATTAATCAAGACACCTGCCGTGAAAGTCTACAATTTTACGATATATATTGTTTTGCATTTATCATTAGAATTTTTATGTGAAATAAATATTCATTACTTATCAAAACATCGGCCTCGGTGATCTAGTGGACATGTTCCTTGATTCTAGTCCAATGTGTCGCCGGTTTAAACCCGATCGGATCGATGGATTTTTAGGACGGAAAAATCCAAGGGCAAGTGCTCCGAAAGGTACTTTAAGCCGTGGGTCCCGAGTCTAAAGATTTTTAGGCTCGTAAAAGAACCGCAAGCCTGAATAAAATGCCTATGTATAAAATTTAACTGACCTTCAACCATCCAAATGATACCTTATTTGCCTACTAGATGTCTCATTGAGGTAAATAAGTGTAAACAAATTAGTCGAGAACCTCGCCAATCTGAGCCCACGTGGAAGCCAAGCTCTGTCTGTCACAAGCTAGAACTAAGAGCATAGTGACGGAGTATTACGGTGAAGACATCAAAGGCGGAAATGGTGGAGTAGGAGACCTAAGATACGGCATTGAATGCGGAAGAGGAAACTCTTCCCCCTAGAGTGTAGAGGGAACCGCTGCCTTGCGGTGAAGATGAATCTTCAAAGGCAAATGGAGCTTACCCTGACAGAACAGCAAGGGGTAGATTAGAATCTGGAGCTGAAGTGAAAGCAAATTATCTAGGCCTCTGGGACGGAAACCCCAAAATCAAATGATCTGGTTCCGCAGATTGGGGTTGGGCTTAGGATTGACAATCCTATCCTGTAAAAATCCTACTGTTGAGGATCCTATACAGAATTTAACAGGAAGGTAAGCCAGAAGGAACACGGAGAATTGGAAGACCGAATTTGAGATAGATGGTTGGAGTACTACAGGATGTCAAATTTTTAAAACTCAAGAATTGGTGGACGGTTGCCTGAGAAAGAGAAGCCTGAAAAAAATAAACGAAGGAAGCATAAACCCACTCAGGGTTATTGTGAATCAGTTTTTCGGGTAAATTATTTGGGATTTTTTTGTATTTATACCGTAGTTGTGTGATGATAGTGATGATGAAATAAGCTTCGTTTAGAAACTCTCGCTAGGGAGCACTCGTGTCCTTAAGCGGGGACGCATGGGATATGTAAAGGGTGTTTCTAAATTAGACCGACAAACTTTGGGAGCAGATAGTTAACCTTCATTGAAGCATATTTTATTAGGGAACCTATAGGATGTGACGCTTCGTTTCAGTGCAAGATGGGTCTCAGGAGAAGGGTTGGAAGGAAATAGGTATGTGCAAAAATGAAGTCATTCTGTGTCACATAATTTTGGTTTAATCCAAATACTTTACAGACAAGCAGAAACAAAACGTACTTAATTGTAAAAAAATAATAAATAAATGAAATAAGAAAACATTCCAGTGTTGCATTGTCAGGATGGATCGAGTTTATTGTCTCATCACAACAAGTGCTAGAAAATACACGTCCATTGACATCCAGACAATAATCCATCAATGTGCCATACTTTGTCGCATCCCTCCAAAGATGTCATAGGTTTCCCTTATTTCAGTTGCTGCGCTGACAATGCGTGCTACAAAATCTTCTTCAGAGTCAATATCGGTTTCATAAAACATTGCTTTCATGTAGTCCCACAAAAAGAAATCTAGGCAGAACAGCTCATGCAAGCGTGCCAGGCAGGCAGTGGGTCCATCCCTACCTATCCAACAAATCGTACCAATGGATGTAAACAAACTTGCTCTAATAGGTTCCGGATGCTACTGAGCACCGGAATTGACAAACCTAGCGATAGTAGTAATGACAAACCCCTCTTGGACTGAAAGAAGTGTTTATCCATTTCCTTCAATTCCTTCCTGTAATATTTCTCTATCCCTGAAACGAAGCGTTTCAGTCCATAGGTTCCTTAACAAAATATGCTTCAATGAAGGTTATCTATCTGATCCGAAAGTTTGTCTATCTAATTTAGAAACACCCTGTATATAAAACACTTATCAAAACAATGCGAGAAATAGCAATAGTGCAATGACTGTCCTTTACATTTGGTGGCACACGTGCCACAGGTATAAAATCTTATATCACATAGTTTCAGCGGGCTTCATTAGAAGGCAGCTTTTACTCATCCCATCGGCGTCTTCTAATCAAGAGACATTGCTTAAAACGCGGTATTCTTTCTTCTAAGTCATATTTATATCCATGAGCTATTCAACAGCGAATAAATAAATTCCTCTCATTAATATTCTATAATCTTAATTAATGTACGTCCAAATAAATTAAGATTAAAGAAAATTATCTTTACCTCTGTGAAATATTCTTATGTATAAAGAAATCCTTTAAAATATTAATTTTATACCATCTCAGAGAATGCGCGGCTGTCTCGACTGGGATCTCAGGTTTGAATCCTGGCGGTTCCGGAGTGGTATAGGCGGTGGATTATACCGATATTTTTCCAGTTTTTTCCTCGGAATTCTCTCTTTTTCCGAATTTCATCCAACCAACACCTTGCACTCCTCTTTCTTCCCCCATCATGTCATTTGATCTTCAATCACTCATTACACGTCATGATTTTAACGACGTATTAACTTATGATGAATGGTGGAATTTACACACTGAAAGAGGAAACTGATCTTACAAATTATTCAGATGACTGGGATTCGAACCAAAATTACACGGCTTTTGTGTTCATTATTCAAATAGATGAGATATTTGTATCAAATCGAGAAAACTACAATTCTCCACAGTTTTCACATCAATTAATATTCATAAAAACAAAATAAGATGAGTTTCATTTCTATTTTCTTGCACAAAATCCATAGTAATTCTGCCCGAGGGCAGATCTTTTCACTGCAATCATGTTATGCTTTGCAGCTTTACTAGGGAATTGTAGGTGTAGTAGCTTTCCGTTGCTTTCCACACCGGTGAAAGATGATGATGATGATAAGGGTGATGATGATGATGGCCATATGATTTTGGGGACCGTTTGGGCCTTAAAGTTTTCCTGACGTTTGTCTTACAGGTGAGGAAGAACCCCGATGAAAACCTCACCCAGAAAAACTGTCCCGACCGGGGATCGAACCCGGGCCCGCTGCTTGACAAGAGAGCACGCTACCTCGAGACCACAGCGGTGGACTTTATCATAAGTAATGCCACGAGTGATTTCCAAATTATCGATAAATTCACGACTCACGAAGTGAGGAGTGAATTTATCTAGAGAATTTGGAAATCAAGAGTGGCATTTGTTAGGGCTATTTAACGAATAAATTAAGCTGTTTACTCACAAATCATTATTTAACTATAGTTATTTTAAAATATTTATATATTTTAATGTAAACGGCGATGTTTGAAAACAAATGAGAAACGATAGGTACGCTCTCTTCTACTGCTTCTTTTGTTTATCACTGCAACCCAGATCATACTATTTATTGCCAAGGAACGCAATATTGTAAGGAGGAGCTTTCTTTAATATGGTAATTATAACACTGATAAATATTTGGTGAAACACGACTCTGATTGGTTGTAAAACAGAAATCATTGAAAACGTGATTGGCCATTGACTCCCATTTGGGGCATGAGTTTAAATAGTCATTATAATTAATATTATAATTATTATCATTATAATTATTATCATTATAATTATTAATCATTATAATTATTATCATTATAATTATTATCATTATAATTTATTATCATTATTATTATCATTATTATGTTATAATCATTATAATTGATTATCATTATAATTATTATCATTATAATTAATTATCATTATAATTATTATCATTATAATTATTATCCATTATAATTTATTATCATTATTGTTATCATTATTATTGTTTATTATTATTGTTATCATTATTATGTTATTATTATCATAATAATTATTATAATTATCATTATTATTGTAATTATTATTATTATATTATTTTTATTATTATTATTTTATTATTATTATTATTATTATTATTATTATTATTAGTATTATTATGATTATTAAAAGTCTAAGAACTAGAATGAGAAACAAGAGGACTGGAGGTCATGGAATAGATGGATAGAGACGAGTGGAGGAAGAAAATAAAACTTTAAGCACAGAAAGATGTGTAAACATTAAAATTAAAAAGTCTAGAGAAAGAAAACCTTGATTAAAAATTATCTGGTTCTCCAGGTTGGTTTTAAGCAATGGGCTATTCCCCAGTATGTATACCAAAAAAATATACAATGCCAAAAGACCCACAAGGAATGATATCGGGCGGAATTTAAGGGAATAGCTAAAGAAAGGTTTCGATGGATGGTGTGATAAGAAATATGAATGAACTGGGACTTATAGATGAGGATGTTCAGGACCGCTACAGTTGGAGAAGGCGAATTTCTTGTGGGTAACGGAAACCCTCTGTATTGGGGATAAATTTCGAATAAAAAATAACATTTCTTGGATGTGTGGTAAAAAGAGCTATTTCCAAAAAATTGTCAAAAAAAGAAGGAAAGCTAGCCAAGAGATGGATAGAGAGAGGATGCACATCCAATACATCTTCCTCTGAGGAGTGATTTTGGGAAATACACAGGGTAAAAATCCTACAAATTACGAATAAAGAGAATAAGTTAAAGAAGGAATTATCTAGAAAAGAAGATTTTTTTTCCATATAACAAAAAAGTAAATTTTGATACTGAAAAAATGCAAAAGGATATATTTTATTGCAGCGGTGATGAGTCAATATCGCCATACAGTTTGCAGTACAATCCTGAGATAATCGGTATGTAAAAAGATGTACTAAAACTTGGATGTAGATATCTTTCTTTACAGACCCATGGAGAATTTAGAATTAAAAGGATACGTTTTAAAAGTGTAGATACAAAGTTCTGTAGATGTAGCGAATATTAAACTCTCAAAATTCCTGAGATCAAGCAGTAATTTTAAAATATGTGGAAGGAGGCAAGGCTTAAGTTTTATCCCTAGAGAAAATTCCAAGTGGAAACGAGAGTTTGTTCTGGACACAATAACCCAGATAAAATCTCCATCACGATTCGCTAACACCAGGTTCCATTGTGCGGTAGGATTACATCTTCATTATCATTGCTACGGAAATAACAATGTTGTTAAAATCAATCAAATACACATTATACATTTTTCGCAGGTGCACAATAAACTGTTTTGTTCCATTCAAATGCAGGCATTTAAAAAAATAGCATTTACCTATTGAGCCACGATTTATTTTTAACGTGTATTATATTATACAGTAAAACCTGCTCAAAGCGGAATCGCATGGGACCAATTTGTTTCCACATTAGACAAAATTCCGCATTATAAAACATTAAAACTTATTAACAATCTTAGATTATAGAGTACCGTATATGTCATTTTAGATACCTTGGATTAATTGTAGTTCCGCTGCCTTTGAAAAGTGAAGTATAGTATGTATGAGCGACTTCGACAGTAATGCGCGAAAAAACAGCCAGCGTTAAAAATGTCTTTTAGGCGCGTATCCTGAAATTAAAGTATGCAGTTTCGGTTTCCGCTCACTAAATACACTTTCGTCCACATCATTTTATTCCTCGCAAATTTCATTCCACACTACATTGTGTCGTCTTTTAAAACTATCCAGCCAACCTGAAGATGCCTTAGAATCGTTATTCCCTAGGGATTTAGCAAGAGCTAGAGCTTGACTTTGGAGCATCGGTCCGGAAATTTGGAGATTTATCTTCAATCAATTTCACTTTATCGTTTAATGACAATGATACATAGGCCTACCTTTTAGCCATCTTTATTCCGTAAATTCAGAACGCTACCTGTGAAAGATCGGTCTCAGAACTTAAACTAATTTAAGATTTTACAGTACAATGGTTATTTCTAAGACAGATATCTGTGTTTCGCATAACGGATGTGCAGTGAGGCCGAAATAAAATTTCAGGTAGAGGTAGAATGTCTACTTCACCCGGCGGCTGGAATCGTTCATTATTTTTTTTTTTTTGCCTAACGGGAATTCAATGAAGTAGAAACTAATTTATTTCTGTCTTTCCGCTTTGCAAATTTTTCATTAATTTTATAGAAATATCCTTCCGTTTCCGCGTTGGAAAATTCCGTTTTATGCAAAATAAATACACGTAAAATTACTATTATTTCGCCGGGACCAATAAATTTGCTTACATTGGACAGATTTACGCATTATTCATGTTCCGGATTAAACAAGTTTTACTGTATTATGTTTTAGCATATGATTCAATTAAGAGGAAGAAGTTATGTAGTAGGACCTTATCCTGCTGGAGTTCGAAATTCCTAAAAAGTTATTTAGACTTATTCGAATGTGTCTAAATGGAACAAAGAGTTGAGTGCTTGTAGGAAAACAGTTTTAAGATACTTTTGAAATTCACAATGGGTTAAAGCAAGGAGATGCACTATCTCCTCTGCTATTCTATTTTGTACTAGAGCATACAATCGAATCTTTAGAGGATAAAGAAGGCCTACAACTCAATGGTGGTAATAAGTCATTAGTTAACACTGGTGATGTAGTGTTATCGGGCGATAGCGATGATATACTTAAGGGCCAACACTCACACTGTAATGACTAATGAGTAACACTAAGAGATTGGGTCTGGAAGTAAACATCAATAAAACTAAATCCTATATGTTCACACGTAGAAATACGTCCACCGCTGTGGTCTCGAGGTAGCGTGCCGCCATGTCACGCAGCGGGCCCGGGTTCGATTCTCGATCGGGACAGGCTCCAGAGTGAGGGTTTTTCAGGGTTTTTCCTCACCTGTAAGACAAATGTCAGGAAGCTTATGGCCCAAAAGTCCCCGAAAATCATCCGGCCATCATGATCATCATTATCATCATCATCCTTCACCGACGTGAAAAGCAACAGCAAGCTACCATACCTATAATTCCCTGGTAAAGCTGAAATGCATAGCATGAAAATGTTATGATTGCAGTAAAAGTCCTGCGCTCAGACAGAATTGCTATAGAACAGAACATAGAAATACATTACGTAATGGAAATGGTCAGTTAACGACAAATGAGGGACATTTATAGAAGTGGTTGAATTCAAATACAAGGTGTGGCAGAAACAATGACTCATTTTAAATTGCCCGCCATTATTGGACACGGCTTCCTAGAGAGATGATATTGATACAAATGCATGGTGCAGTTGGTCAAACGAACACCACGAGTTGCAATAAAAACGTTTTTCAAATGCGGTGGCAGTATCGTACAGACAGCGTTTGTTCTGGCAACATTTTAACATTGGTCAGAATGATCAAGTTCCGTCTCGGAAGTCGATTAAGAAATAGATCCAGTAGTTCAGAGCAACAGCATCTGTAACAAACAATAAGCCACCTGGTAGGCCATGTACGGTTCGCATTCCGGACAACAGTGCAACAGTGCTGCTTTGGCAATGTCAACTGGCCACTCCGTCCGCCCGATTTATCAGCTTGCAATTTTTTCTGTGGGGATTTCTAAAATTAAAAGTGTATACTATCAAGCCAACAATTCTTGAAGACTTGAAAAACAACATTCACGCCGAAATCGAGCCCATAACAGGCGACAATCTTCGTAAGGTTATGGAGAATGTGCGTGTTCGTGCCGAAGACTGCATCGCCAAAAATGGTGGACACCTAAAGGACATAATTTACAAACAGTGACATGTGTAATTAATGGTAGGATGTATTATTTCGAACTATATACACTAATACTGTATAGTTGTATTTATTCATGCCAAAATAACATGTTTAAAATGGGTCATTGTTCCTACCGCACTCTGTATCTAACTGCAAATAGAAATTAGATACACAAAGAAATTAAACATAAGCTCAATTCTGGAAGGACATGCTATTATGCATTACAGGAACTCTTGTCGTCCCAACTTCTCTGAAAAAAAACTGAAAATATATAAAACTGTAATTTTCCCAATCATGGATGTGAAACACAGACTCTTACTTTAAGGGTGGACAAAAGATTACGAGTATTTAAGAATATTTTTGGACTACAGATAGTGGTTTTTATTATGAAGAAAATACAAAAAAGAACAAAAAAATCATAAGTGAAGAAAGAGATAAACTAAAAAAGACGAGATTAAATAGCTTTGATCGTGGAAAGATAGCAATGGGTTACGGCCAGAGCAGGATTGTAACTTAGGGAAATACGAGATAGCTTGAATATGTAGCTGTACCATAAAAACACTTTCGAAACTTGGAAATTTACTAGAATAGTGTTCCATTTCTTTGTGCATCTCAAATAGGAATGAGATGCACAAATAAATTAAACATAGGCTCAATTCTGAAAATGCGTGCTATTATGTATTGCAGAGACTTTTGATGTCCCAACTCCTTTCAAAAAACGTTAAACTGAAAATATATTAAATTATTATTCTACCAGTTATATTATATGGGTGCGAAACATGGACTCTTGCTTTAAGGGAGGAAAGGAGATTACGAGTATTTGAGAATAAAGTACTTAGGAACATTTTTGGACCAAAGAGAGATGAACAGACAGGTGAATGGAGAAGACTACAAAACAATGAACTACATGGTCTTTATAGGAAGCCAGATATAATAAGAACAGTTAAGTCTCGTAGACTGCGATGGGCAGGACATGTTTCGCGTATGGGGAATGAAAGACGTGCATGGAAGCTTCTTGTAGGAAAGCCAGAGGGAAAACGCCCAGTTAGTAGACCAAGAATGAGGTGGGAGAATAACATTAACTATGATTTGAGGGAAGTAGATTATACAGGGAATGATTGGAAAACATTAGCTCAGGATAGGGATGCATGGAGAGATTATGTCCGCGCGGCCATGAACCTACGTGTTCGATAGTGCCAGTGAGTAAGTAAGTAAGTAAGTAAGTAAGTAAGTAAGTAAGTAAGTAAGTAAGTAAGTAAGTAAGTAAGTGTTCCTTCCTCTCACAGCAATTAAACTTAAAAAAAGACTCACTGAAATAACGAACCTTAATCTTGAAATATACCACTTAGTGGAATTACTCAACTCGCAATAAGTTGGAAGCATGAGATATAATCAAAGATAATCGAAAATAATCTCGAAGATAATCGAAATAATCAATAATTTCTAACCTGTGGCTTGTTCTAATATGAAATCAGCTGCACCATATTAACACATTATTATTATTATTATTATTATTATTATTATTATTATTATTATTATTATTATTATTATTATTATTATTATTATTATATGCCAGAGAAAATATTACCCAGACAAGCTTTGGAATGAATCCTACATGATTATTATAATTTTATCTGTAATTGTAATAGGCCTAGCCTGAATTTTATCAAAAGAATATCGAGAAAAATCTTCTCCCTAGATTTAAATAGATGGATGATGTAAGAAGAGGTATGGCGGAGCTAGGTCTGGAAGAATTGGAATGGGAAGATAGAGAATAATGGAGGAAGAAGATAAAAATTTAAAAAGCTTTGGGCACAGGAAGATGTTTTAATACATTGTAAACCTGATTATAAATAAATAAATAAATACATAAATAATAATAATAATTATTATTATTACAATTATAGGGAACTGAAATAAAAACAATAATTGAATTACATTCTGCAGAAATTGAACTTTGGAGGCCTTCATCTGGAATTACAGAAGAGATAAAATAAGAAAATATGTAATTAATGAAAATATGATTTTTCAACAGTGGATTTCATAAAAAAAGAAACAGATTGGTATGGCTATGTAAAAAGAATGACATAAAACACATCCAGTAAGAATGCTAGAGGCGATTAATAGAAGAACAGGTCTACCGAAAATAACGTGGATTGATGGTGTTTTAAGTAGCATGAGGAAAACAGGGGTTGGTCGATGGAGATTGGAAATGAGGAAGAGAATAACATACGATTATTTGCGGGCAGGAAAATGTGAAACATTGTGAAACTTGATAGATAATGGTAATGATGATAATAATAGTAATAATAATAATAATAATAATAATAATAATAATAATAATAATAATAATAATAATAATAATAATAATATATCGACTGAATTAGGGATATTTGAACTGTATTTGAAATAGTTCATATTCTTTCAAACACTATATTTCGTTTTATTAGAAATGACTTTTGATTTCCCTTTTATTTCACTCTTGTTTTATTACAACTCCTGATTTTTATTTTAGGTTCATTTATGAGAAAAAATTACGAGTATTTGAGAATGAGGTTCTTAGGAAAAATTTTCGATCAAAGAGAGACAAACAGACGGGTGAAAGGAGAAGACTACATAACAGTGAGCTACACGATCGTTATGGGAAACCAGATATAATAAGAACAGTTAAGTCTCGTAGACGCGATGGGCATGACTTATGACAAGAATCGAGAATAAAAAGTGGGCAAGGAAACTGCTTTTAGGAAACCGAAGGGAAAGCAGTCAGTAGGTAGGCCAATAATGAGGTGGAAGAATAACATCTACCATATTTTGAGTGAGCTAAATTGTAGGGGAATGAACGGAGAACATTAATTCAGGATTTATATGTATGGAGATCTGATGTCCATAAGGTCGTGAACCTATAGGTTCGATAGTGCCAATGAGTTAGTTATGAATTAAATCTGAATAATAAAGTATATTGCGGGTGAGGAGCTTGGTACCATCAACATACAACTCATTTGAAGGGCACAGGGAAAGAACCAAGAAAGTCACTAAAATATATATGTAGTCAATATGCCCATTTCACCACAATTAATGTTTTTAAAATGGTCAACAAGTTTCTACAGCCAAGCTGTCATTCTCAAGACCCTTGAGAATGACAGCTTGGCTGTAGAAACTTGTTGACCATTTTAAAAACATTAATTGGTGAAATGGGCATATTGACTACATATATATTTTAATATTATATCACCAAGAAGATCACTTGTGTATTAAATAAAAGAAAGTCACTGTTTTGTCAAATTGGAGTTTGAGATACCATTCGATTTTCCATGGAAAGGACTAACTTTTAGGAGTGTGAAATAGTAATTGAAACATATTACTCATGGGTTTTATTTAATTTGAAAGTTTGGCATAGAGTTACATTAAAGAATTATTATCTGACATTTATAAACCATATTCTACTTAAGATGTAATTGGGTTATAGTTTGTGCCAACGTTAAGTTACATTATATGATTTTATTACAAAATTAAAGTTTTTTTATAAACTTTATTTATAAATACTTTAAAAGTTTGTAGTTATTTCTGCCAAAGCACTTCCGTAATGGATGGTTTCACTTAAACAGGTGGCAAATAAGTAGGTACGTTGTAGTATCCGTCCATAGTAATTCTGCACGAGGGCAGGCCTTTCACTGCAATCATAGCATTTTCATGCTATGCTTTGCAGCTTTACTAGGGAATTATAGGTGTGGTAGCTTCCCGTTGCTTTCCACGCCGGTGAAGGATTGACGATAATGATAAGGATGATGATGTCCGGTTAATTTTCGGGGACCATTGAGCCCTAAGCTTCTTGACATTTGTCTTACAGGTGAAGAAAACCCCGAAAAAAACCTCACCCAGGAGCCTGTCCCGACCGGGAATCGAACCTGACCGTCTGCATGACAAAACAGCACGCTATATCGATATCACAGCGTATAATTAAAAGTATTTTTGCAGGTTTTATGAAACAGTTATTTGGGCCTACCTCGTTTTTCCCTGTGTCCTTCATTCGAGTTAAGAAGATGTAGTAACAGTGACAAGTTCTTGTAAAAGAAGACAAAAGTGTTATTTCTTATTATTACAATTTATGTGCATTTAAACGAGTTTATTTAATAACCTGTCAAGAATATCACGTCATAAATCTCAAGAGAAGCTCCTTTAAACAAGTTTATTTAGTGTTAACTTTAGATTATTGTCTTGATTTAAGTAAAAGACTACACAATCTCGGAATGATAACAGTATGTCAAACATTCTTATCACCATATTAACAGGGTCCTCTTAAACTCTTTTTGGTTGGCGGCACATCGTTTAACTTTTGATATTAGATTATTACAATATCAATCTCGGTGGTCTAAATGCCGGTATTCAAGAACTAAACTTTCCACGAAGAGCGACTCTCAGCCCGTCTTTCCGTGGTTAATAATGTGGGTCATGCAGAACTTACTCAACTGGCTCACTATATTCAACATCATGTGCTAAACAAATATTTATTAAAAAATCCGGGAACAATCGAAAATTGCCTTAGCTTACGGAAAACGGAGATGGCATGGCCTAGAGAGCTTGGTCCTTGAATACCGCCCTAAGTGTTATGTTCCTTGCCTCTGGTTCCGGGTCTATCCCGTATGTCCCTATATAGGGGCATGGATGCTCTCTAGCTAGGGGGTTAATAATATAGTATAGGAAATATAATACTGTTAATAATTGTCCTGTAATGATATAGGGGCCTTCAACGGGACGTGCCCCGATTCATGTTAATAAAATTACTGTATTCACTATAGTTCAGAATATAATTTGATTAATAGGGTAAAATTGAATTCCTCGGAAGTTGGAACTGAAGAATGGGAGAATGAATAGAATAGCAATCGATATCGCGAGGGCAACTACGGAATTCCTTGACCAAGCTAATTTATTTACGCTTATTTCCCTACATGTGCCATCGAGTGACATGTGGTCAGGATAACCCCTCAAAGAGACTACTAGAAGACAACTAAAACATTATTTGATGTGGAAGCGCGATTATAATTTGCTGAGAGGCATTGATTTAGGTTTGAGACATTTTACTATAACAATAATACTAAACAGAACTTTAAAAATAAAGTCAGAGAGGACTCTATAATGAGACTATACAGGACAATGTCAATTCCTATTATTACTTACGGATCCGAATCATGGACAGTGAAAACACAACAATCTGCCAGAATCCAAATTGCTGAATGAAATTCCTCAGACCAATAGCAGGATATCAAAGAACAGACAAAAAACACAACACAGAAATAAGACAACGAAAAGTAGAGGAATTAAACATAACAATAGTGAAATACAGAACAAATTGGAAAGAATACTTAGCAAGGATGACTCAAAATAGAATACCAACAATTCACCACGTGGAAGAAGAAGTTTGGGAAGAACAAAGAAAAGATGGAAACAGCAGCAATTTGGAGCCGGAACAGGCTAGTAAATAAGACTAAACCGTGACAAAGAAGAAGATATTTTACGAGCATGAAAACGTAGGACCCACGGCTTAAAGTCTCTCTCGGAAGATTGTCCCTTGGATTTTAACATTTGTAAAAAAAAACGCCATCGATTCCAGCCGAATTTGAATCCGCAACCCTCGGGACCAGAGACAAGGAACATAACCCCTGTACCACCTAGGCCGATACTCTTGTTATTAGTTCGACCAATTTTCCCTTTATTTATTACTATTTATTAAACCTGTACTGTAATATTATTGTACTTTTATATTCAATATATGTTTATCATGATTAAGTAGAAGATAAGACCACATGACCTAATCTCCTCCAGGGTGAATAAATAAATAATAAACATGTCTACTAATACATTTTATTAGTGGTTATTTTTGACAATACACAGAATGTGTAAAGTTGTTTGCGAGCCTGCCATGCGACCAGACCAGCCGGCACACGAGTCTTCTAATATTAATGTCTCGAAAAGAATTTCAAGAAAGTTCTTATATTCGACAGCTTGAAATCTCGGGAATGTAGCTTACATGATTTATATTATGTTGGCTTCGTACTATCTTATTCTATTGTAGGACATTTTATATTTTATTAACAAATCATCTAATCTTTATTGACAAAATATCTGATTTGATCAAACGATCAGATCCGGATACATTAAAATAATAATATTTATTTATTCTGTCAGAGTTCTATGGATTATGACTTTCTTCCACTCAAACAGCACGAACATAGAATAAATGACATATTATAATGACAGGCTTGTAGTGTGATGTTATTATATATATATAGATTTTTTTATATATATATATATCATATATACTATGAAATGATACGAAGAATACCATGCCCTGGATTGCGATTTGAAATCGGACCTCTGGGCTGGTACCCCAGCTGTTTGCAATCCCAATACACACCATCGGGGCCACAATATAATACAAATATATCTATATGATCCCTGCAGTGAGTCATTCTTATATCGATTGCTTAATTAGTTTTTGCTTATTTACATACAGCTGTTCAACGAATGGCAGGTGATTAGCACCATTCGCACCTCAAATAAGAAGGATGTAGTAGTAAACTAAGGTATGTTTGGGAGGGATGAAGGTGGTTGTTTAAATTTTGCATCGAAGCCTTTTTATTCAGGCTTGCTGTTCTTTTACGAGCCTGATAATGTAAACAGGATCGAGGCCCACGGCTTACCGTCACATCTCGGTAGGACTTGCCCTTGGATTTATCCATCTCAAATATCAATGGATACCCAGCCGGGATGGATTCGAATACCTCCGCGGCCCCCTGGGACCTAGAAGCAAGGAATATAACCACTAGACCACCGCGACCTTAAATGTGGATTACTTTTAAATGTTCTATATCTACCGGGCCAGCCTCTAATCTAGACATTTAGGCGCAATACAAAAATATTAGATGGGTGAAGAGTAGTAGTTTATTTAGGATAGAGCATATTTTGCTCTTATTAGAAAAAAATGTAACTCCATTGTTTCGCCCTTATATTTGATTCGGCCCTCATGGACTCAGTGGTTACCATACTAGCACCATTTCTGGTTCGAAAGTTGGATCGATATTTATTTTACAGAGTTCCCGCGCCGTAGCCGAGTAGTCAAGATATCGTGGCGAAGAGCCACGGGATTTGCCTTTGGTTCGAGACTACAGGGGGGATCACCACTTATTCTCAATGGACTTTCGGGCAGTTATGGGATCGTGTGCTCATCCATGAATCGCGAGCCATTTGGGTTGCGGTTGCTTACAATAAATAACGGCTTCAGGTTGAGGAAAACAAGCTATAACGACTGGGGGGGACCCAAACATGCTGACCACATGTCATCCCTAAAACTGGCTGGATGATCGTCTATCTCTGTGATTTTTACATATGTAGGATGTGAGGACAGCCAGCCGTTTATATGTGTTTTTATGGTAGGTAAAAGGCCACCTACTAGGCATCGTGGGGGCCATGGCAGTCTGTTAGTTTTAGTTTTTTTCTAAATTGTACATTTACAGAACGTAAAAAATTTGGACGTTCAAATTCTTGCATAGTATACAATCAATAAAGGCACTTATTTTACTATTTAATTTCGTATTTCACCAATGACTTATTCACTTGAATTCCTTTGTATAGTTAACGATTTTAAATGTGCAAATAGGTTTTTGTTAATGAATATAATTGCTAACATGCATAGATTTACAGTGACTATTTAACTCATGCCCCAAATGGGACTCATATGGGCCAATCACCGTTTCAATGATTTCTGTTGTACAACCAATCAGAGTCGTGTTTCACGAAATATTTATCAGTGTTATAATTACCATATTAAAGAAAAAAAAGATTCTACTTTGTACATATTCTGAAAAGGTATTGACACCATTATTTTGCAGTGACTGAGCCCGCTTAAAAATACGGGGCGCTACCAGAGTGTATATATAGTGCAGTTGAATGTTCAACACATTGACATATGCGGGAGTTTATAGTTATCCCGTTAATTATAAAAAACATTTGTAGACAATTGATTCTATACCACCAAAAAAGGAATGCCCATGTTTTAGGGACTTTTCTTAGCTATATTTTTTCCCAGGTAACCAATCACAGAAAAATATAATGGTTCCATATTTACAATCATTTTACGCCATCAGAAATGAATTAATATACAGTTTGATGTGTTTCATTTTTTCTCCACTAGAGTAGCATTCTTACAATATTGCGTTTCCTTGCAAATTAAATTAGTGGAGATCTGGTTGCCAGTGATAAACAACAAGAAAGGCAGATGAAGATTACCTATCGCCCTTCTCATTTGTTTTTCAAACATCGCCGTTTATGTATTACATATATAACATATTTTAAAATAACTATAGTTAAATAATGATTTGTAAGTAAACAGTTCACTTTACTTCCGTATAAATCAGTACTAAACAAATGCCACTCTTTATTTCCAAATTGTCTAGATAAACTCACTCCTCACTTCGTGATGTCGTGAATTTAATCGATAATTTGGAAATCACTCGTGGCATTACTTATGATAATATTAGCAGACTAATATACAATTTAGTTCCAGTGTTATTTCTTCTTACCTGAATATCAGTACGTACTAAAAACTAAGATTAAGACCCATGTCTTATTAAATGTAGCAATATTTTGATTGCCCGGAATCATGCCTTCTAAAAATATCTAAATATAATAAACTCTAACTCACTGGTACTATCGAACCCGTAGGTTCATGGCCGCGCGGACGTAAGCTCTCCATACATCCCTATCCTGATCAAATGTTTTCCAATCATCCCCTGTATAATCTACTTCCCTCAAAACATAGTTAATGTTATTCTCCCATCTCATTCTTGGTCTACCAACTGGGCGTTTTCCCACTGGTTTTCCTACAAGAACCTTTCATGCACGTCTTTCATTCCCTATTGGTGCCACATGTCCTGCCCATCACAGTCTATGAGACTTAACTGTTCTCATTATATCTGGCTTTCTATAAAGACAATTTGTTCATTGTTATGTAGTCTTCTGCATTTCTAAAAATAATAAAACATACCTACTTTAAATTTAATAATCGCCCAAAACGGTGTGTAACCCTAATTTATCTCAAGTTGAATTTTACGCGAAAAAAAATATTGTTAATGTGACATAGGAACTTTTTACATGTAAACATTCCGTTCTATTCCATTAACGCAGTTTAACCTCTCACTTTATATGCACTTTTACGTGTCATACGCCACTCGAGCCTTACAGTGGCACGACCTGCCGGGAATAGGGATATTTACTAAGGATCACGCACATACTTTTTTGACCACACAAGGATTCGAGGACCTTCCCCAAATGAGTGATCAGCTCATTATCAGAAACACAACATTAAGTCGAAACACATAATTCACACATACCGAAAGATTTTAAGTTAAATTAAACTAATAACCTTCAAAGTTATAAATAGAGAAGCTTCATACTAAACATGCCGAATATGACAATGACGATTATGATGGCCAAATGATGTTTGAAGACCGTTTGGGTCTTAAAGTTTTCTGACATTTGTTTTACAGGTGAGGATAAACCCGAAAAAATCAATATCCAGGAAACTTGTCCCGGTCGGGGATTGAATCCAGGTCCGCTGCTTATGAGGTAGCGACGCTACCTCGAGACCACAGTGGTAGACATATGTAAAAATAAACTTGCAAAAAATCGGATTACAAGCTTGTTCTGGACGGTTATTAAATTACCCAGAATTATATTAATTAGGTCATAGTGATTACAGAGAATCCTATAAAGTAACATTCAATATATGGATTTAAGTGAATTATAAGTAAATTCAGAGATTACGAAGATTTAGAGTACATGACAAAAAACACTGAAGGAAGAATATGACAAATGGAGATTAAAAACACATTTGGACAAAACCAAATACATGGCAATTGGAGAAAAATCAAAAGATCTGATTTTAGATGACTGACTTGGAAAAAATATAAGCATATGACGAATATATGTACAACAGGTGTTTCAGAAGCGATGGTCAATAATTCACCCATGGATGGAAAATACAGGCCAAAAGTGTAGCTGAAAAAGCTCCCATAAACATGGGTCTGCAAATAGAGAGAGAACACATTTTCTGTTGCGGTTCATCAGTATCTAAGAACAATCTCTAAACTTTAAAGTAGGTGTTCAAAAGGTTGTCCATGCGTCTGAATGCAACATCGAACTCGTCTCTAAAATGAGTTGCGAATCCTGTCAGGCAATCCTGTAGAATTTAGTAAATGCTGAAAGACTGCTTCAATCCGCAAGCGTAATTTCTCAAGAGAGTTGACCTCAGTAGCGTAGACCTGGCTTTTGACATGACCCCACACACAGAAATCCATGGGATTTAAATGCGGTGACCTAGGAGGCCATGCCTCTACCTATCCAATGTTGACCATACCTTCGAGTTAGAATCCGTCACACACGTAATTGAAAATGTGCTGGAGCACCGTCACGCATGAACCACATGTTCAGGCATTGGTTCAGTGGAACATCATGATGATGAAGGAGATCTGGAAGTACAGTCTGCAGAAACCGCCTGTACCGCTCTCCGATTAGTCTGTGTGGTAGGAAGTGCGGTCTCCGAGCAGCCCTGCCCAGACGTTCAACGAAAAACGCTGCTGATGTGACACGTGTGTTGCATTAGGATTGACATCGGCTCAAATGTGCCTTTTATGGAAATTAAAAGTACCGTCACGGGTAAACTCAGATTTATTAGTGAACAGAATACTGCTTACAAACAGGGGTTCAGGGTTACTGTTGTTACATCCATTGGCAGAAATTCTCTCTAGGAGGTAAGTGTGCATTGTTGAGAGCATGCACTCGCTGGAGATGATACGGATAGAGTAATTTCCCATGTAAAATCCGCCACACACTGCTATGACTCAGGACACGCTCCTGAGTAGCAATCCTCCTTGTTGAAGTACTCGGACGTTCCTGTACACTGCGTAACACCCTGTTCTCAACATCAGGTGTTATGGATCTGGATCTACATTCTCGTACATGGTGTGCGAAACTCTCAGTTTCTCTAAGGAGCTGATGTAACATGATAAATGTACACCTGTCGGGCTGCCTGCGGCGAGGAAAATCTTCTTCATACAATCGTGCAACCTCAAGAGCACTGTCATTCGTTTGCCATACTCTTCAGTGGTGTCTTCACCTCTGTCTATTGGTGCCTTTACTTTCGTAACTTATTGTGAGGCCTGTAATCACAGTGCACGCAGGGAGAAAGTGAAGTTGTTGGGCATGCGTCAATAACTCGGTAGTCGATCTCAAACCTTGAAATACCAACGTAATTATCCAGGGGTGTTTAGAGTTGGTTCTCAACTCGAATTATTGCGATATCTCGACAACGGTTGATTTGCAGGACCCATGTTTATTGGAGCTTTTATCTACTTTTGGCCTGTACTTTCACATGTATGAATTATTGACCATCGCCTCTGAAACATCCTGTATATATGGGGACAAAAATCAGTGCAGATGGAAGTCATGGTGCTGAATTTAATGAGAGGATAAATAAGGGCAAATATACAATGTCAGAATTAAATTGTGTTTTATGGGATCAGAATAAAAGTTCTAAAACGTAGGCAGACATTTTTAATACAATGGTGAGTACAATGACATACTGAGCAGAAATATACGAATTAAAATATAGAACATTAAGTAAATTAAATTCCGCAGAAAATGGATTTTTAGAGACGTTCAGCTGGAATGTATAGAAGAGATAAAATAACAAACAATGTAATTAACAAAAGATGAATGTTGAAATTTCAATTGTGGAACTCATAAAAAATAAACAATTAAAATGGTCTGGTGATGTATAAAAAAATAACATAAGACAGATTCCCAAGAAGATTACTAGAACGGGTGCCATTTGAAGAAGAAGACGATCAAAAATAATGTGAATTGATGGAGTTTTGAGCAGCAATGGGGAATAAATGCTTGGATGATGGAGATTGGAATGGCAGAGAGATATGAAGGTAGTAGAATAATTGGGTACAGGAAGGTGTTGTAAAACATTGAGAAACCTACAAAATAAATAAATCACTTGGAAATTTTAATATGACCAACTTTTGGTGTTAATAATTTGCACTCGTATACGTTTCATTAAGGCAATGAAACAAAGTTCAGGTAATTGAAATAATTTACTTTACGTTTCGTAGCCTCGAGTCTTGTTAACAACAGATTAAAACGTATGAGGATTTGCAAAAAGTAAGTGTAGTCATAAAGCCCACAAGGCTCACGCGAATGAACATCAATACGTTGTAATGAAACTGGTGTAGAAGGTAATCGCCTGTAAAACAAGCAGTGAGTTATTCGCTACATTACATTTGCACTTCAGAAACAAATTATATTTATTGCGTTCCATTATATCAAGTGTCAAAAAGCGATGTGTAAAATTAATATTAGCTACATACACAGTTCAAGAGTTGGTACAGTCTCTTCGATATCTTGTCTTCCTCAAATGGAATGCATTATTTCATAGCAAATATTTCAATAGAAAATGTTCGCATTATTGCCAATAATTCTCCTACTCTCTATTTCTATAGTTTTGCCAATAATTTATTTAAACATATTCATACTATACTCGAATAGCTATCTATTTTGAATTAAATTTTAATTGTGTAGCAAATGTATAGGCTATTTTGAAAATTATTTCTAAATGTTCGTTTCAAGTAAACTCCTACTTCTAATGGTTCGTTTTGCTGATGTGGTCTCGAGGTAGCGCGCTACCTTATCACGCAGCGGGCCCGGTCGGGACAAGCTTCCTGAGTGAGGTTTTTTCCAGGGTTTTTTCTCACCTGTATGACAAATGTCAGGTAGTTTTAAGGCCAAAAAGGTCCCCAAACATCATATCTGACCATTATCATCCCCGGTGTGGAAAGCAACGGCAAGCTATCACACCTATAATTTCCTAGTATAACTGCAAAGCATAGCATGAACATGCTATGATTGCAGTGAAAGATCTGCCCTAGAGCAGAACACTGTAGAATAGAAAAAAAAATATAGGGAGTTTCCGAATAAGTATTACAGACTTCTAGGGGTTGTAGAGGGGACTTAGCAGATAAAGTTTTGATAAGGAACCCATGTCCAGAAACGTACAATTTCGATGTAAAATAAGTTTGAAGATTGAAACACAATGGGCTGATATCGTGTGTCTTGTGTTTCAGAATAAGCATTATAGACTTCTATGGATTGTATTACACCTGCCTGAGTCGGAGGAAGATCTTGCACGAATTCTGGCGGCAGCAGAAATTATTGAGCCACACACTAGGTTTTGTGGAGCGTGTGTATGAAAACATGTGTCGCAGGTACACTTTGTGCAACGAACAACAGGGTCGCATGTGGAAGCACACTTAAAGTACAACCCCTAGAAATCTGTAATATTTATTCTGAAACACAAGAAACATGTTATCAGCCCACTGTATTTCGATCTTGAAACCCATTTTACATCGAAATGGTAGTTTACGGACATGCATCCCTCATGAAAACATTATCTACGAAGTACCCTGTACAGCCCCTAGAAATCTATAATACTTATTCCGTAACGCCCTATATATATATATGCCTATGTGAGTGTGTATGTGTGTGTGTTTTGTTAAGACCAGCTGGAAAATATCAAATGGAAAAAAAAAGAGAGAAATAAGGAGATAAAATAAATTATGGTAATGCAAGATGAACAAGATGTATTAGATAAGAAAATACTACAATGGTATGGTCATATTAAGAGAATGGTAGAAGAAAGATTACCAAAAATTATTATGAATTGGATACCAACAGAGAGATGAAGAAAGGGACGACAGGACGACTTGGATGGAGGGAGTACAAGCAACTATGAATACTCAAAGATTGGAACCAGTGGATGGTCAAAGAGGAATGACGTTTGGTTTCCGGAAGGCGACGACATATGTTATGATCCATCCATAGTAATTATGTCCGAGGGCAGGTCCTTCACTGTAATCATAGAATGTTTCATGTTATGCTTTGCAGCTGTACTAGGGAATTATAGGTGTGGTAGCTTCCCGTTGCTTTCCACACCGGTGAAGGATGGTGATAATGATAAGGATGATTATGATGGCCGGACGATTATATGATTATGTCACGATACCGAATTTGAGATGTATGTATATATATGACTAAGAAAGGTTTCTTGGGTTTTCCGCATCAATGATTCAATGTTGGTCTCACCCTTCCTTGATAATGGAATATGGGATCCCGTCGAAACATCGGAATCAGTGACCAGAGGTTAACCTTGAATCTATGACTCGGAAAACAAAAAAAAAACAAAAACTTTCTTAATCAAACCTATATACGGGAAAATGCACAATATAATATATATATATGTGTGTGTGTGTTGGTGATAATCATATTTAAGGTATCTAATAGATAGGATCGGTGAAGGTCTGTAAAAAAAAGTCGGAAATACTTTACAACATGCGACAAGATTTTTTTTCTAAGTTCCAACCATACACCAAGCGCATGCGCCAAGAAACGCGAAGCGGTTTACATTACGGAACCACGTGATGCTGCCAACGCATACAATCAACCAACATATATATATATATATATATATATATATATATATATATATATATATATGATCAAAACGTCTTATACATATTAGTGTTGCCAACGAACCTAAAAAGCTAATGTAAATACTGTAACCTATGAAAGAATGTATGCTGATTTTATTTAGTTTAAGTTAATTAGTACACTCTTATTTCGGCAGCACTGGAACACAGAATATATTCGTTAAAATCAACATGGCTGCCACGTCTTCATGTCTTCAATATCTTGGAAACAATATGTTCAAATAATCGTTAGAAAACATATAAATGTCATTGTAATTTGTAGGAAATAATTTGAAAAATGAAACTCTAAAAATAAAATTTGGTAGGAGTTTATGAAATATATAAAAAAGTAATGTCACATGTAAATTTTAGCCAAAATATAAAAAAAAACTTTCATGAGAACAACCTCAATAGCTTCATTCTTTCGGAATTTTAAAAAATGAGAGATCAAACTGCTAGAGAAAGAAGGAAAGACAGAAATGTAATGTATGAAAATAAAGTTAAACTCTCTGTCGTTGTAGAGTATTGCAACAATAAACAACTAGCCTGCACAATTTTTTTTTTGAGAAATCCATTTTTTAACACTAAAATGTATACGACCATAATGTTTTGATTATATTTTTACTCCACAAAATTCATATTTAAAATATGCGTGTGTTTACATTATTTGCATGGTGAATATTACATAGATTTGCACATTCACAATTTTTTTTTTTTTTTTTTTTCGTATGAAGCATCTTGTGTAATGGCTGGTGTCCTGCCTATAGAATATGTAATTAATGAAAAGGTGGAACTCTACAAGATCAAACATGGCTATGTTCAATTTCAACATGAATGCGAACTACCAATTCCTATCAAGAACTGGACTCATCCGGCAGAGCAAATGAATGTAAGTGAAACAAATGAACAAATAAGATATTCCTATAAGATATATACAGATGGTAGCAAAATAGAAGAAAAAGTAGGATCAGGAATAGCTATCTACAGAGATAATACTCTAATTAAACAATATAAGTACAGACTAGAGAAGCATTGCTCAAACAACCAAGCAGAAAAAATCGCCATCCTAAAAGCATTGGAAAATATACAGTTCCTACCTGCTTGCAACGACAGTAACAAAACTGTAGCCATCTACACTGATAGTAAAGTGACACTATATTCAATAAACAACAAACTCATACATTGCCCATTGGTTGAAAAAATCAGACAAATACTTCGAGAACTCACAATAGCAAACTGGACAATACACTTCGGCTGGGTCAAGGCTCACATCGGCATCGAAGGAAACGAGATGGCTGATAAACTAGCTAAGGAAGCAGCAGCGCAGAGTGACCTAATCATAGAGTATAATAAAATCCCTATGACAACAATCACGACGGAACAGCGAAAGAAAAGTCTTGCCAGCTGGCAAATTCAGTGGGACACCACCAACAAAGGAAGCGTTTGCAGAACGTTCTTCCCGAGGTGGGACCAGAGAGTGAAGATGCAGATACCAAGTTCTCCGGAGTTTACAGCACTTGTTACAGGACACGGCAAAACGAGGTCTTATCTCCATAGATTCAAGATTCTAGATAACGCAAAGTGTCCATGCGATGAGGAAGACCAAACTTCAGAACATCTTATATACAGGTGCAGAATTCTGGAAAAACAAAGGAGAACCATGATTCGCGAAATAACGGCAAGTGGAGGAAAGTGGCCAACTACTAACAAAGATCTCACACATAAACATCTTCACGCTTTTCATAAATTCATATATACAATAGATATTCCCTAATAAAAAAAAATAAAAAATAAAAAAAAAGCAATAGTGAAATTACATAAACTTGTACACATAATTATAATTATTGACATAAGTATATTCTAAGAACAATTTATTAAACTGTAAAATCCATTACATTAATACCTAGTAATTAGTCTGCATCATGTTATTAATTATTTCAATATTATTTTTTCTATTATTATTGTTAATATTGTTAGTATTATTATTATTTATCAGCATTATAACATTGTACTCATAGAACTGTATTTAAGTAAATATTAATTGGTTTGTAAAATAATACTCCAAACATGTAGTATTACTCTGTAATGGAGCATGTTGTTAATAAATAAATAAATAAAAAAAAAAAAAAAAAAGTGTGATACAGTTTGTGATAAATTATAATGTCAAGGCTCGCTGGGCGACAGTTTCATTACACGATTAACAAGCGAGACAAATTTGCTTAAAGCAAATACCGCAGTGAACTTGTTACTTTAGTCGTACACCCTGTAAAACTGAAGATTAGTTCAGTTTCACAACTCTAATCAAAGCAATAAACATAAACAGACTGTGTTTATGATCCAGAAACTGCTGTGACTCGAGACTGTGTTAGTTTAGCTTTGATAAACTGCTAATATATCACCACCTGGAACAGTTAGAGTTAGCAGAAATTTCGTCCCCCCACACACACGCACGCGCACGCACACACACGCACACACACACACACACACACACACACACACATATATATATATATATATATATATATATAATTTTTCTTTACAGGACATATTTGACTTTTATGCTTAATGCCAAAATTTAATTGTAATATTGAAATAAAACAGCAGCACTGCTATAAAGTAAAAATTATCATTAAAATGCTTTCTTGTTATAGAAGCTGTAAGATGGCAGTGCGGACGCTTCCAACTGCTTATGATTTGAGAATTATGTATACGAAAGGAAAATTAAAGTTTGCACTGCGATGCCTGAATAGCGTAGTGGATAATGTACTAACGTTTGGAGTTAAACGTCCGTATGTGTGAGTATGTGTGTATTTGTTGTGTATGCTAATATTTTAGCGGTCGAAATTATATTTTTTTCAAAACCAAACTACGTATATAAGCCAACTAATCAATAAAAAAATAATGTCGAGTTCGTTAAGCGGCAAAATAAAACCACTGGGAGTGGGAGTACACCTGAAGCCAAAATTGACTTGTTAATTATGAAAAAATAGTTATTAATTCTTGCTTGGAAATTTGCAGAAAATAACTTACATTCAAAACATCATAAGTAGAATAATTAATTAATAATTAATTAATAAATAATAATAATAATAATATTATTATTATTATTATTATTATTACTGTTATACAAATTATAGGAAAATACAAATTTTAAATCAACAGTTAGGAACACCGATACCACAAAATGTGGAATTGAAAGTTGGCAACTGAACGAATAATAGACTACACTACAGTAGATTAAAATTACTGTCAATGGAAATGAACTATTTAAGATGAACATCTGGGTAGTCTAAGTTGGAAAAAAAATAGAAACACTGTAATCAGGCAAGAAATAAAGGTCCAAAATGATAATCTAGAGTTAATTAAATGTAGACAAATAGAATGTTAGGGTCATATCAGAAGAATGCTGGAACAGAAATCACCAAAAATGTGTTTAATTGGACTCTCCAATGAGAAGTGGTCAAAGAATACTTGGATACAAGATATTAGTAGATCAACAGTGGAGAATGGATTAGAAGAAGGAGATTGGAAAGATGGGAATGAATGAACAAAATTAAATTAAAGTGCTATAAATTTGGATACATGAAGATGTTTATACATTATTCTTCTTCTTTTACTGTCTCATTTTCCCGTTATTTGAATTTGCTACCATTAGAAATCAGGAGCTACCTGACAGTAGTCACTTTTAAACAAAAATTAACATAATTTCTCAAAGTTCTAAGTAGTTTCACTTTTTATCGTACTATCATAAATTACATTGCTATTATGCATTACAGAGACTCTGTTGTTCCAACTCCTCTCAAAAACGTTAAATTGAAAAAATAAATAAAACTGTCATTCTCTCATTTATATTATATGGATGCGAAAAATGGACTCTTAATTTAAGGTATGAAAAAATATTACGAGAATTTTAGATTAAAGTTCTTAGGAGAGATGAACAGACAGGTGAATGGAGGAGACTAAATAACAGTGAGCTAAATGGTTTTTATAAGAAGCCAAATGTAATAAGAATAGTTAAGTCTCAGACTGCGTTGGGCAGGACATTGACACGAATGGGGAATGAAAGAGGGGCATGTAAGTTTCTTATAGGAAAACCAGAGAAAAGCCCTAGTAGGTAGACCAAGAATGAGGTGGGAGAATAACATTAACCATGATTTGAGGGAAGTAGATTATACAGGTGATGATTTGAAAACAGTCAGGATAGGGATGTATGGAGAGTTTATGTCATGAACGTACGAGTTCGATAGTGCCAGTGAGTTATTATTATTATTATATAATTACCCCCAATTGAACCCATGTCCGCATTTCTTGACGGTTATATTTTTACGGTGAAAGATCGTCACTCTTTCGACCAAGGTACTTTTTTCGTCTGGCTTATCACCTGTCCGAGCGGCCATGAACCTACGGGTTCGATAGTGCCAGTGAGTTAGTTATTATTATACACTGCTACAATGTTTTGTAAATTATTATTATTATTAATATTATTATCTTTGTATTATTATAATGACATATTGACCGCAAGTTTCATCCAACAGCTGGAACAACCTCCCCTAAATGACAGGAGTGGTACATGGTATTTTTTTCTTTGTAGAAATGTCCCGGAGCTGTCAATTGTGCAGATGAGTGATTGCTTGTTCTGAGAGCTTCCAGTTCAACCAGATGCCAGTTCACAAAGATCAATGTGAAGGATTTTGCAACGGGTGTTTATTTACAAACATAGGATTACTGCTCGTGCCGCCACTGTCAGTATCACACCATGCCTTCATAACACTAATCCTACTGATCCATTTCATCTGGTGAAGCAAAATAATATATCTCTTAAACCAGGAATTCGAGGGAGAATATAGCACTATCCTATATCCTTCCATCTTCCTAATATAGGTTACTCGTGTCCAGTTTCAATTCCAAAGAGATGCTCAAATATAGTTTGATGTTTTCTGTACCAAGAGACCCGGGCAGAGTCAGGTCGGTCCGAAAGCTGCAAAAACCCATGAATTATTAAAGAGCGCATTCACACAAATTAACTCCTTATTTTACTTCATGCTTATTTATACACAATTTAACATCTAGGATTCGTCACATATTGCTTACTTA
This sequence comes from Diploptera punctata, assembly GCA_030220185.1. Taxonomy (NCBI): domain Eukaryota; kingdom Metazoa; phylum Arthropoda; class Insecta; order Blattodea; family Blaberidae; genus Diploptera; species Diploptera punctata. Next base: position 37,522 of record JASPKZ010009694.1, on the reverse strand, counting down.
TATCCATAAAAATATAAATGGATTTAAATGTTGTGCAGCCCTTGACAAAATACTACTTTCTTGTAACATGTACCTACTCGTAATTTAGCTGGACCTAAAAATAGTAGATATTTAGGTCCCAAATTATATAATTAATTAATTAAACCCAATTCCGAGTTATGCAAGCGACATAAGAGAGATTTAAGAAAACAAATTAATTATTTAAATATTTTAAAATGATAAATAAGTTGTAGATATTTTGGTTTATATTAAAAATATATCTTATATATTTTAATTTCTTTCTCAGTTAGATATTATTGATTGTTTTGTTATTTTATTCTTCTTTGTATTAAATAATTTTTAATGTGTCTGAGTGCATTATTTATTTTGATACTTCTGTTTTCTTCTTTCAGTAACTACACATTTATAATTTATTTTTGTCTATATTTAATCCTGTAACTGAAAACTGAACTGCAACCAAGCACAGCACTTGCTCAATTGGCGACTATAGTAGAAAAATGTAATTTGAATAAATTTTATTATATTATTCTATTCTAAATCGTCTGTCAAACAGTGCATTATATTGTATCATTATTAATTTAATTTTAATTTAATTTCTTTTAGTTTGTAGTTTGTATATTTTATTCGTTAACATTAGAATACATAAATAGTTTATATATTAATACAATTATAGGCCTTACTAACTAACTATCGAACCCGTAAGTTTATAACCGCACGGACATAAGCTCTCATATCCCTATTCTAAACTGTTTTCTAATCATCCCCTGTATAATCAATTTCCCTCGTAACATGGTTAATATTATTATCCTAACTCATTCTTGGTCTATCAACTGGTCATTTTTCCCTCTGGCATTCCTACAAGAAGTTTCTATGCCTCTCTTTCATTTTCCAATCGTGCCACATGCCCTCCCATCGCAATCTACGAGCCTTAACTGTTCTTATTATATCTGGTTTCCTATTAAGATCATGTAGCTCACTGTTACATCTCTCTTAGGTCCAAATATTCTCCTTGCGGACTTTATTCTCAAATACCAGTAATCTTTTCTCCTTCCTTAAAGCAAGAGTCCATATTTCCCATCCATATAATATAACTTGGAGAATAACAGTATTATATATTTTCAGGTAATGTTTTTTGAATGGAGTTGGGACAAGAGTCCCTATAATGCATAACAGCAAACATTTCCAGAATTGAGCCTATGTTTAATTTCTTTGTGCATCTCATTCCTATTTGTAATTATTGTTCCTAAGTATTTGAATTTTGCCACGTATTCAAAATTTCCTTCATGTGTCATTAAATATTTTCATTATGTAATATATTTATATGTGTGACCATATATTTAGTTTTAATGAACATTATAGTCCTACTACGAGTATATAATAATTTGTTTTAATTGATTTTGTAACTTATTTAAATACTAATTATTGTAAATGTATCTAACCTAGTTGAGTGGAAGACAAAAACCCCCATCTCTGCCAGGTAAAAACGAAATAATAATAATAATAATAATAATAATAATAATAATTATTATTATTATTATATACAATCGTGCATTTTTTGTTAATTATATTACGAAATGATAATTATGATGGAACGAGTCCTGATAATGAAATTCAATTTCCGGCTGAGGGGGAAAAAATAAAAACATTGGTTTAGTAGGCAGCGGGATTTAAACCCGAGACCTCCGGATTACTTCACTCAAAAACTATCCCTTACGTAACTTGCTCAGTAATCACATATTTTACCTCCTAAAAATGGTTGATAAATATGTCCTTTTGCTGTCAGGTTTCTGATATATTAATACTTTAATAATAATAATAATAATAATAATAATAATAATAATAATATTAATACTACTACTACTACTACTACTACTACTACTACTACTACTACTACTACTAATAATAATAATAATAATAATAATAATAATAATAAAAGTGAGAAGTATGGAAGCTAGGAATTTGAGAAAGAGAATGGCTTTAGACAGGAATCTCTGGTGACAAATCACTTTGGATTGAAGGAGAAACACTGTATTGTGGAATATTCCTAATGAAATAATAATAATAATAATAATAATAATAATAATAATAATAACAATAATAATAATAACAATAATAATAATGATGTTTTTTTTATTCTGGCAGAGTTAAGTTCATTACGCTTTCTCTTATATTCAACCAATATAAATACATAAATATACAGCATGTGCACAGAAGAGACAGAGATACATAACCATTTAATTAATATAATAATTACATCTACCTTAGTGAATTAAATCCGATGGACTAGAAATTACTATGCTCCACTCTGGTTTCCAAGTCACGGGATCGATTGATTTTTAAAGGTGTAAAGGAAATAAAGCAATTAGTTTCCTGTCGAATAAATATTGCACGAAAAATGATCTGAAAGTTAAAACAAGAGAATTCTAAGCAAACCATGTCGATCCTTTCACACTCAGTTAATGAACTGAGTTGTTAAAGAGACTCATTAAAGAAAGTGCTGAATAAGTTACTCTGCGATAGTGTAACTGATTCGTTTGTAGGTATAAATACATTTATAAATTAATAAATACAGCTGTTTGAATAAAATTAATTAACATCATAAATCATTTCCACTTTTATCGATATTTTATTTTCAATATCTCTTTTCTACGCGCGAGTTCTAGCTCAATGCGGGTTCCACACTTTAAATTTCAATCAAATAAATTTTAAATTACTTCTTACAACTAAAGAAAAAAATAGAGGATGTGCGGATTGAAAGACGAAAAGTCGGAAATAAGGTTTGCCCTTATATAGAAATATAAGCCATCGATATATATATATATATATATATATATATATATATATATATCCACCTCTGTGGTCTCGAGGTAGTGTGCTGCCTTCTCACGCAGCGGGCCCGGGTTCGATTCCGGGTCGGGATAGGCTCCTGGGTGAGTTTTTTTCGGGGGTTTTCCTCACCTGTAAGACAAATGTCAGGAAGCTTAGGGCCCAAAGGTCCCCGAAAATCATCCGGCCATCATTATCATCTTTATCATTATCATCATCATCCTTCACAGGTATGGAAAGCAACGGGAAGCTACCACACCTAGTAAAGCTGCAAAGCATAGCATGAAAATGCAATGATTGCTGTGAAAGACCTGCCCTCGGGCAGAATTACTATGGATTGATATATATATATATCCACCACAGTGGTCTCAGGGTAGCGTACTACCTCGTCACGCAGCGGACCCGGGTTCGTCCCGGTCGGAACAAGTTTCCTGGGTGATGGTTTTCTTATGATCTTTCCTCACCTGTAAGACAAATATCAGGTAACGTTAAGGTCCAAATGGTCCCCGAACATCATCTGGCCATCATCATCATCATCATCATATTCGTCATGTTTAATATGAATGTGTGTGTGAATGGTGTGTTTCGTGTTAATGGTGTGTTGTCTCGGAGGAGGCCCTGAAGTTGAGCTGATTCTTCATTCGGGAAGGGCATCCATGCCCTGTGAAGACAAAAGAGTATGTGTGTGAGCCATAGTAAAAATCCTCCTCTTGACGGGTCGTGTCACTGTAAGGCCCGGTAGCAAGAGTACCTGTAAAGTGAGAGGTAAGATTAAGTAGGTATGTTGGAAATCCGAAGGTGGTTGGGGTTTATTCGGCCATAAATTTCCTGACTTATGATTTGAAATGAACTCCGAAAAAAAACACCTCGGTCCGTCCGGAGATCACAGAAATGGACTGCAGCAATTCTGCAGGATGAAGTGCGGATCCCAATGAACTTGCGTTTACATGCTCACTTCTTGTTCCAAGGATCATGGGACCAAACCGCGCCGGAGTCGATACAATTTTCATGGAATAAAAATCCTGAGTGTGGGTTTCTTCGTAGATTTACGGCACGTAAAATAATTTCAGACCTTAAAAAAAAAAGAAAGGTCTCTGACAAAATCTGTTGGCTCTTTGATTCCAACATTTGAATTTCGCTGCTAATAATCTCAACTGTTAAAGGATGTTTTGTTGAATAAAAATAACTTAGCAATAGATGAATTGATGCGCGTGAATGTAGATTTTAATAACATTTGCTCAGAAATAGGGTAGTGGTAGAAAAATGTGGCAATTCTTTTGCTATAAGCTTGCCGGCACATGCGGTAGATTTATATTTGATGATATATATTTCAGATAACGCGAAGTCGATAGAATCTACAGTCGATCAGACATAACGAGAAATGAATAGTATTCCTAAATGCATAACTTTAGGATCTGAAAGCGAGAGAGGTCCTCGCTGGAAGCAGGTCAAGTCAATATGGTTTCGGTTTTGTGTAACGCCAACATTAATACAGTTTAATTACCTATTACTGATCTGGCTATTATAATTCTATTCGTGGTCAAGTAGATTCAGAGACATTTAAAGTTACAGTATCTGGTTTATTGTAGAAAGAAGAGACAAGTCGATGTTTGTTCAGGTAGGACTATGTGCTTTGTTATAGTCTTATAGTCTATGTTTATAATTCTTCTGTACGAGTATCAATGAACTCCTCCCAAACGACTGGATCAATTTTGATGAAAATTGTTGTGTGTGTCTGATTGAGTTCCTCGATGGTTTAGATTCACAATTGAACCCTCTAAAACCATTAAGTGTAGGAGTTCACCTGAAGTGAAAATTTAAAAATCGCTATAGCGGTCGCATTTTTCGATGTTTCACAACGAAACTCAGTATATCGTATTGCAATAAACGGAGGTAGTTATCCAAAAATGAGCGGAATCTGACAATTTGAAGTGGAGGTTTACTTGAAACCCGAAATTAAAAACTGTCTAAACGACTGGATCGATTTTGATGATTTTTTTTTTGTGTGTTTGAGTGGGTTCATGGATGGTTTAGATTCACAATTGGATTCGGTAGGTGGCGCTGCGATCGAGTTATATGGTTTTTTATGTCAGATATGTAATGATCTGTATTATCGATATTTCTGCGCGACAACAATGTGACGTCATCATGCACACATAACAGATGGCAGTGAGGAGTTTTCATGCAAACTTATGTAATACGTCTTAATTAGTGAATTTTATGGTAAAAAAGTAACATATTTTTATTGTCAGGCCATTACACGAGAACTGAACGTTCGGGCAGGACAATGTCTGCCGTGTCCGCTAGTTTACAATATAAAATTATAATATGAAATTGATTGTCTCCTCAACTTATTTAAACTTTTTAAAAATACTATGAGACTTTGGAACCGGTTCCATCTTCACTAACTCCAAAACAAGGCTTAACAATAGATATCTTCTTTATTAGGAATTTCTGAACAATACAGGAGTTTTTCTACAACCCATTGTAAATTTTACTCCTCCATAAATCCATATTCTCTGCAGCCAATCTAGACTAATTTTTGAGAACTAATTTCTGTCTGTCACAAGTCAGGAGGAATTGGGAGTGACGGAGGAATAACATGTCCATAAAAAAACCCAGGGTTCATTCTGGCCCGGATTATAATACCCTGCGAGGACTCCTTGCCAGGATACGAAACTGCTGCCTTGTAGGGATTCGTTAAAGGCTAGAGGAAGAAAACCTTGAACAAAAATCACCTGGCCATCCTAGTTGAGGGTTACAGCGATGAGCCAACTCCCCGTCTTATGGAAAAAATGAACTATGCTAAAAAAAAGTGAAGAATACAGGCAGGGTTGACCATATACGACAAAAGCAACGAAAATGGACATTGAGTATTGGAAGCTGGAACATACAGGGGTTGTCTACTGAAGTAATATAATTTTATGATATGAAAAGAAAATTAAACGATTGATTCGGAATTTTAATCGGAGACATCTAACTTTATATGATAGCGCGATTTCAAATGCGCTACTCAAACTTCTTAGCACAGACATTTATTTTTCTTCATTATATATATTTCTCTATTCATGGGAGGCAGCGGGACATCGATCGCACTGCCAAATCGTGGCATCTATAACAAGTAAGAATTTTAAAGAGAATATTTACTTTATAACAGTAATGGCTATTTATTTTGATGTTATGATTAAATTTTGACATTTAACAATGAAGATAAAATAATATATGAAAAGAAAAAAGAAAAAAAGTAAACACAGACACATATAACTCATTGGCTCTATCAAACCGGTAGATTAATGGCTGCACGGATATAAGCTCTCCATACATCCCTATCCTGAGTTAATATTTTTCCAATTATCCCCTGTATAGTCTACTTCCCTCAAACCATGATTAATGTTATTCTCCACCTCATTCTTGGTCTGCCAACTGGGCGTTTTTCTTCAGGTTTTCATACTAGAAGCATATCTATATATATATATATATATATATATATATATATATATATATATAGATAGGCATATCAATTATTGAGTCCTAATTTTCTGTATGCTTACTATGTGATATTATTTTTAATTCACTGCTGAGTTTTTATTTTTACATAAATCCATTTTTGCCGCTAATAGAATCATTAACATTAAATATTACACAAAATTACTCAGAAAACTCGTAAATGCAGCAGGTTTAAATACACTAAACCTACATTATTTGATTGTGGAAAAAATCTCGTTTTATAAAGTTATTCGCAATTAATAACAATATTTATAAGTTAGCAATGGAGGTAATCTTCAAGTTCAATAAAAAGAAGCATATATCATATCTCTAAGTCTATAAATCTCTCAGGGACAAAGTGAAATTCTGGTTTTACTAAATGAGTTTGCTTCTGTAAGTTAATGCTCACAAAATCCTGGTGAAAACCGTTTAACTACAGACTGGAACAACCACGAACTGTTCATTAAGAAGATATCTCCTGAGTGATAGGCAATATGTTACTTTCATTCTTTCTAACAAATAACTATTCAGTGTAAATACAGAAATGTACTCAGTCATGTAATATTCAGCAAATGAGGCGATGCGAAGATTAAGTATAAAAAATGATCATACAATGGGTAATTTGATCAATTAATACATTTATTAATTTTTCTTTAATTGATAAAGTACATTCTTCGGATCACTCTTCCATTGTAGCCATTTTCTTTTATTCCTTTTCCGAATTAAGTTCCAGTTATATTGTAAAAAATCAGATGTATGACTACATTTTCATTGCTCGAATAACGATTTTACCTTTGAGCTTGCAAGAAAATATAGTTCCATCTCTCACACTCGAAATAAAGAAAACAAAAATATATAATTATTATCTAGCACATCTCTCTATATAAGTTATATGAAAGAATCTTAAAATATATTCGAGTAATTACAATTTTAATAGATTAAATAAACATTGTTTTATTATTACGCACGCGCAATGTAGAATGCATTGGAAATTCAGTTGTTTCATAATGGACGCTTCTGTATAAGTATAAAACATGGGAAAGAAAAATATTTGAAAACCGGAGAGAAACAAATTATTTTGAAATTTTTCAAACACTTTAGTGAAAAATATCCTATTTGAGTAATTGAGGATGTGGTGTAAATAATATAATTTACAGGTGAGTCAGGATGGAGTATAAATTCTGCTCGTAATAAAATCGTAAATAAAATATATCTATCAATATAATGGAAAAAGCGTAAACGTAAAATAAGAAATGGGAATTCCTAATTATTGCTACCATCATACCTTGTATTCAATATTATTTCCCGTAAAAAAGATGTTGTCTAAAAACAATGTTTTTATCGGTGACAGTTCCGTACACAATTCAGTCATATACGAGTAGCAGGTAAATGTAATACCACAGTTCCCCCAATAAATGGTGTCGGAAGTAATACCTTATGCAAGTTCATTTACACTACAATTGGAAGTTACCTTGGTACAGGAAATTACGAATTGTGGAATCACTTTTCATATTTCTGATACTGATTACCGTTTATTATGCAACCGAACAATAATATAATTTTTTTATTGTTTATTTTCTTTTCGGAACAATTTAACTGTTATATGTATTCTAGCATGATGTTTGGTTTTTTAGCATTTTTTTCTTTTTATGATGAACGAGGAGTTGGCCCGATGCATCAACCCCCAACCTGGGGGACGGGTAATTTTTTATCAAGGTTTTCTTCCTCTAGGAGGAGACATTATAGAAAAGAAAAGATTACAGTGATATGGCCATGTCAAAAGAATGCCCAGAGCAAAGATTGCCTAAATTGTTATGGAATGGATCCCAATAGAAAGGAGGAAGAGAGGAAGACAGAAGAAAACTTAGATAGAAGGGGTACAAGCACGCTATGAATATCAGAGGATTGGAGGAAGATCAATTAATGGACAGAGAGGAATGGCGTTTGGTTTCCGGAAGACGGCGGCAGCTGCCATGATACGGGATGATGATGATGTATTCTGGACAACTTTACTGATTTTTTTTGTTTTTATTCTGCTGTTTATTTTCTTTTTGGGATATTTACCTGTTCTGTGTATTAAACACAATTGTGCTGGTTACTCTGCTAGGGGGTACTGTGTATGCTATGAAGTCTTTGTAAGGGAAGGGAGAGAACACTGTACACTCATTTCTTACTAGTACAATAATGGCTAAAATTTTAAATTTGTGTATTTCGTGACTCAGCATGGTATTGCAACTATTTTTATGTATTAATGTTAAACTTTGCATGAAACATATGAAAAATAACTTCTATATTAGAAATTTCTCTACAATACAGTAGTTTTCCTACAACCCATTGTAAAATTTACTCCTCCAATAATCACTGTTCTCTGCACCACTCTGTGTTAATCCTCTTGACACCATACTCCTATGCACACCTTGAAACCACTGTTCTTTTGGTCTCCCCTTTCTTCTTTTGTCCTCCGCTTCAAATTTAATGTCATTTTAGGTATCATATCATCTGACATCCTCTTCATGTGGCTAAACCATTTCAGTCTTCTTTATTCAATAACTTGTAGAACGCATTTTATTTGAACATCTATTATTTTTTATTTTTAGTTTTCCTATTATGTCTCTTTTTGAATTTCTAGAAGCCCTTCTCCAGAAGTCCATCTCTGTCACCAATAGTTTATGTGCTAGCTCTCTGATTAATGTTCAAGTTTCGCACCATACAATAGTATACTCTCCACCAATTCAGATTAACTATAGGACACGATTGCCTTGCTAAACACTTGCACAAGATCAACATATTGTCTACACCAAGATGCATTCTATGCAACCACCCAGAAGAAGAAATGGATGATGAACACCTCAACAACTGTGCAGCGTCAAAGAGGACACTTATTCGAAGTACTGGAGAGCAAGACTGCTAATAACTTCAGTGTTAGATGCAGCACATTAGACACCAACCAACCAGCCATATATATATATATATATATATATAGTTTTGTTCAGAATTTAACATTCCAAATTTTTCATTCTTTGACTTACTCTTTTACTTGTCTCAGAATAGCTTGTTCCTGAAAAATATAGATATAGATAGAGCATCGGTTGATTAATGTCTTTGACATCGTCCGATTCCTAATAGCCAATTTTGTCGGTCCATTCAATCTCCTGGTTTTTAGATGTTTCCTCCTTCATGTATAAATATAGTCCATGACTCCAGGAGGTTATATAATTATATATTATATCGATTGATAAGTCAATTTTTCCTCTCGTTACCGTTGTGGTCTCGAGGTAACGTGCTGCCTTGTCACGCAGCGGGTCCGGGTTCGATCCCCGCTCGGGACAGTTTTTCTGGGTGAGGTTTTTTATCGGGGTTTTTCCTCACCTGTGAGACAAATGTCAGGAAAACTTTAAGACCCAAACGGTCCCCGAAATCATGTGGCCACCACCACCACCACCACCACCACCACCATCATCATCATCATCATCATCATCATCATCACCCTTCACCGGTGTGGAAAGCAACGGGAAACTACCACAAATGAGACAAATGTCAGGAAAACTTTAAGACCCAAACGGTCCCCGAAATCATGTGGCCCACCACCACCACCACCACCACCATCATCATCATCATCATCATCACCCTTCACCGGTGTGGAAAGCAACGGGAAACTACCACACCTACAATTCGCTAGTAAAGCTGCAAAGCATTGCATGAAAATGGTATGATTGCAGTGAAAGATCTGCCCTCGGGCAGAATTACTATGTATGGATATTGTTTATACATTTTGTTGTAGGGCCTAATACTATTTACCTTTTTACTTTTTTATATTCACACAAGTACATACCGAAGGTGGAGATTTAAAATCCTAACAAAATACTGAATTATGTTTAACTTTTTGAGACTAGTGTACATTACTGAAAACTAAAATAGAATTTGCTATAATATGTCGCATTTCCCCTTATAAAATAGGTTATTATTAAAAAGACATGAAAGTGATTAAACGATTTTAATGATACTCGAATGTAAGGTGATATTTCTCTCATGACATTAACAGATGCTGCCTCTATTTCATTTCGAGAAAACCATCAACTAACTCATCTCTGTGTTGTAATAAAATCGCTCGGATGTCAGCAGCCATCGCAAAATATAACGGTCATATTCAACGCTCTCTTTACATTTCACTCCTCCATTTCTTTTCCACTGCGTAGCGTACTTGGTTAAGGCAATATGCTAAAAGTAGATCCCTGGTGGACAAGTGGTTATCATACCCACATCTAGAGTTCACGGGTTCAAACCCAACAATTTCTTCGAATCGAAAACAATTTATTGTCTATATTATTAAGTTTAGAATTTACTATAATTTTATTTTATTTTATTTTATTTTATAAATTTATTAGGCGCCTCCGTAGTGCAAGTGACTAGACACTCGTCCTCCAGTTCTGGGTTCCGAGTTCACGTCTCGGTCAGTCCATGTGATGTTCATGGTGGACGAATCTGACTCAGGACAGGTTTTTTATTAGGAATTTCTGCCATTTTTCGCTGCAAAAATCCATTCGTCAATTCTCCATATTCATGTCATCCATTTCGTTTCATTTCATTTCATCTGTCCCTGTGACGGTGTGGTAGGCCTGATCTCTGGGCATCCCCACATATTATATTATTTATTATACGAAATTCATAAACACTATTTTACCTACATTAGCGTTATAGTTGGTATGAAAGTTGTGATTCATTATGAAATAATTTTATCTAAAACTAATTTTTTATTAACCTTTTATTTTTTATTTCAGAATTGTTTCTGTTATTTACACAGGTATTCTCAACCAAAATATACATTGTTTTCTTCCATACTAGCCGGACTTGCATGTCTGTTTCTATCATTTTTCTCTTCTTCATGTTGTCTTGAATTCCCTTTATTCACGTTGGTTTTGCTCTACCACGTTTCCCTTTTCCAGGAGGTATCGATTTCAATATTTCTTTGTTTGTTTCTGTGTCCCTTCTTCCCATTATATGTCCGTACCATCTTAGTTGAATTTCTTCAATCTCTTAACAATATTCTTTTCTACATTCATTATTTTTCTTATTGTATTTTTTATTTTATCTAGTTTTAACATTCTTGCCGATCTTCTTAAAAAGTCCATTTCTGTGACTAATAATTTATTTCTGTGTTTTTGCTTCAACTCCAAGTTTCCGCACCATATAATAAAATACCCTTTACAACTGTGTTATATATTAATAATAATTGAACCTTCTTTATAAAAACATTAAAAAGTTTGCAGTTCTTTTCTGTCAAAAGCACTTCCGTATATTTCGTATATTACAAATCTTCAATTGTATAGGTGTTTTTCAATTTATTGAACATTAACTGCATGCCTCTACAGAGTAATATTATATGCATTTTAAACCCAAGCATACATTTTAATACACAATATCTAGACATACTTCATATACAAACTAATTCCATTACCCTGGCACACCTTCTGAAGACATCTTACACGTTCCTCATTACCAACTTTATTTCCAACCTATTTCTCGAACTTCACAGTTATTAATAATACTTTTATCTCATCTCATCCATCAACTTGGCATTACAGCGGACATGAGTGGAGGATTTACTTTTACTTCACGTTTACTTTACTATATATTTGTTATCCATTACAGAGACTCTTGACTTCCCAATTCCTTTCAAAGAATGTAAAAATTAAAATATATCTTCTTCCTTCCAAGTATTAGGCCAAGGCCTGTTACGATCCTATAGAAAATTTTCCCTCCAGCGTTTCATAGGACGACCCAGTGATCTTCGTCCTCTTGGTATATAATTATAAACAGCTTTGGGGATCCGATTTTAACTCATTCTTTCAAGATGGTGTTTCCAATTTAGTTGGTACTGTTTAATTTATTCCAAAATTGGCGTAGTCTTCAATTCTTTTAAGATATCGGTGTTCCTTTTCCGATCCCATCTGGTGTAAGCCGCTGTTCTGCGCATGAATCTCATTTCACAAGCCGTTATTCTGCTTTCAATGTCCTTTTTCATGCTTTGGTCGTCATTAGTTTGATCCTTCCGGGAAATTCTCGTATAAGACTTGAAAGCATAATAATAGTCCCTTCGATTGGTTGCTGGCCAAAGGAAGGAAAGACCAGTGATGGGGCTGCATCTTATAGCCTCTGGTGAGGCTTTTCTGGAGAAGAAAAGAAAATAAAGGAAAGAAGAAATGGAAGAAAGGATAGACTCCCTTGCCCTCGGATGCCCTAATAGCGTCGGGGTCGAAAAAAACAAGAGTTAACCAAGAGAGGTTAGATAGTAAAGTTAAAAGAGTGCAAAACACAAGTAAATGGAAGAAATGTTTTGCTCAGCTTGGCACCTTGTGGTCGCCATCCACATATCCCCTAGATGAGGACCCCTGAGGGAATTAAAATATATAAAACTATTATTCTACCGTTATATTATATGGATGCGAAACATGAACTCTTACTTTAAGGGAGGAAAGGAGACTACGAGTATTTGAGAATAAAGTACTTAGGAAAATGTTTGGACCAAAGAGATATGAACATACAGGTGAATGGAAAAGACTACATAACAGTGAACTACATGGTCTTTATAGGAAGCCAGATATAATAAGAACAGTTAAGTCTCGTAGACTGCGATGGGTAGGACATGTGGCACGAATGGGGAATGAAAGACGTGCATGGAAGCTTCTTGTAGGAAAACCAGAGGGAAAATGCCCAGTTGGTAGACCAAGAATAAGGTGGGAGAATAACATTAACTATGATTTGAGGGAAATGGATTATACAGGGAATGACTGGAAAACATTAGCTCAGGATAGGGATGTATGGAGTGATTATGTCCACGCGGCCATGAACCTGCGGTTCGATAGTGCCAGTGAGTTAGTTAGTTAGTTATATATTTGTTATCTTCATTCTTTATTTTACTTTTAAACATGATTAACCGTTAGTTATTCAATTCGCAGGATAGATGGATGTTTCAGGGTATAAAAATATTGAGTATGGATTCCATAGGTCTCATTTCATACATTTAAGGAACGTAAAAACACCCAAGTCCTTTAATGCTTAATTTGAATTGCGTACACAAACGATCTTAGCTGTTAAAGAGCGTCGTTAAATAAAATAATAACACTACCAATACGGTACAAACCGAAAGATCGGGAGATCATTTCCTGTGAGGTATGCATTTTTAAACTGACCTAAATCTTTTTGCGGCTCTATGGCCCTAGTGAACTCAGTCACCAACAAAAATGAGTACCAGATCCATATTATGGAATAAAGGCGATATTTACACAGACTATTTAACTCACGCCCCAAATGGGAGTCAATGACCAATCACATTTCAATGATTTTTTTATGTATAACCAATCACAGTCGTGTTTCGCCTCGAATTTATCAACGAAAGTTTATCATATTAAAGAAAGTATCTCCTTTTTAACATTTTGAATAGGTCATAGCATTATTTTGCAGTGACTGACTCTCTAAGAAATACGGCTACCAGATTGTATATATAGTGCATGAATGTCAGCAGAAAGCGCATGCGGGAGATAATATAAAAACATTTGTAACAATTGATTATACCACAAAAAAAAAAACCACTGTTTGCACTTTCTTAAACGAATTATTTTCCAGGAAATGATGTTGCAGAAAAATATAATTGACATATTTACATCATAGGACATCAGAAATTAATTAATACCTATAATGTTGGTTATAAATTTCTCCACTAGGGTGCATTCTTACAATATTGTGATCCTTTGGCAATAAATAATATGATCTGGTTGCAGTGATGAACAAAAGAAGCAAATGAAGCGTACCAATCGTTTCTCATTTGTTTTCAAACATCGCCGTTTACATTAAATATATAAATATTTTAAAATAACTATAGTTAAATACGCGTATTGATTTGTGAGTAAAACACCTTAATTGTATTCGTTAAATAGTCCTAGCAAATGCCACTCTTGATTTCCAAATTCTCTAGATAAATATACTCCTCACTTCGTGAGTCGTGAATTTATCGATAATTTGGAAATCACTCGTGGCATTACTTATGATAATCTGGCTAGCCCATATTGAGTATCTGAAAAGACGGGAACGAAAACAGCCCACTCTCCAAGGACCACCTAAGGATAGAATACTGAGTAATGGAATTTATTTTCATTTCGAAAGAAAAAAAAACATTTACATGGCGCACGGGCCTGCTTGGCCATACATGCATATATTTTTCCACGAATAAAAAAAACATAACAATATATAAACAAATACATGCATAACTATACACCTACACTCATATGTGAAGAAGGCATAAAAATTTTGAATATATGTAAGTGTACGTCTACAGAACATACATAATAATACACATCTCTACACTCATACATAAAAAGACCATGTGTATAGATATAAAAGCGGGTCCCTCATTTTGTACAATAATAGAAAAAAATGCTATAGAACAGATAAAAAATAGAAAAACTACATACACACATATAGCCCCCCCACACACACACACACATGCGCATTACCCCCCCCCAAGGATAAGATATATCCATCCATAGTAATTCTGCCCGAGGGCAGGTCTTTCATTGCAGTCATAGCATTTTTATGCTATGCTTTGCAGATTTACTAGGGGATTATAGGTGTGGTAGCTTCCCGTTGCTTTCCACACCGGTGAAGGATGATGATGATGATGATGGCCAGACGATTTTCGGGGACCGTTGGGCCCTAAGCTTCCTAACATTTGTCTTACAAGTGAGGAAAAAAACCCGAAAAAACCTCACCCAGGAGCCTGTCTCTACCGGGAATCGAACCCGGGCCCGCTGCGTGACAAGGCAGCACGCTACTTCAAGACCACAGCGGTGGACAACGAGAAGATAAAGGATAGAATTATCTGCGTCCTTGATGAACGGTTGTAGCAATCTATGTTTGGAAGCGTATCCAGTGGTGCTCAAAAATTAATTACATTCCCCCCATTTTAACATCTTTAAATTATAATAGTTTTTGAGGAAATTATTTAATTTAGGTAGTATATTTTTAAAGGTGAGAATGTGATTGCAATCTTTATGATTTCATTCTTCGTATCTGTCCGGAAAAATAAATTCTTCATTTCTCGATTGTAGTCGAGATCATGCATCAATCTTGATTATTATGGAAGAATTCGTTATTATCCCAAATTTTATGCTAACCATTTAACGGCTCCTTAAAAACACAATTTCCCAGAATGTTTTCCCTTAAAAAGTTTAATATAAGATACGAGGATATCTGCTATGCAATAAAACAGTAGAAGTTATACCACCATAAAACTTGTTCCTTCGCTCTTCCTTGTCTAAGTATTTTCCGATCTACAATACATAACTCATATTTGTGATATTTCACAGTCACGCGACATTATAGAGCTTAGGGAGAACAAATATTATAAATCTTCAATCATAAATATCTTTGAAATAGTATACGTAATCAGGAGTAGAAGTTCAAAAAGCAGTTTGTAGACAAATTTTAATATTTTAACGGAGGTCGGTAGTGAAGTGAGGTTAAAAGTAACTTATGATCAAGTATTACTCGACCGCATTAACATTTTAGCCGGTGAGGGGAAGCAATGGCGCTAGTGTTAAAGAGGGGAAAAGTGCCTCCTTCCATCGTTGGTACAAGCGAATGACTGGGCAAGTGGTATAATCAGTGGCAAAATATAGTGGTAGACCTACTTGAAATAGGAGATGAAGGTTAATGGAAGATCATCGGAGGTTGTATGTCTACGGATATCTGGATAATGTGACGTACAGAGAAATTAAATCAGCACTGACTTTCAACAACAGCCTGGCAGATTTAAATGTGTATATACTGTGAATATAGGGTCTAACGTTCGAATTTTACATTGTCACTAACAACTGACTATACACGACTGACGGATAATAAACACTATCACAGCAACCTGAGACAAGGGTCTACTACCTCCAACCCCTACTCATCCTTACCAGTCTTTTAGTTCCCAGTTTTCCCGCATCGAAAGTTAACGTTGTCGAATAATATGTCTCTAATTCGAATTACTTGCCATTCCTACCATTCTGTGCGGTAATTAAGTAATCAATTGATTTGGCGTTTACTTCATGAAAATCTAATTTTATATTAATTAAACAAAAATAACAACTATGATGATCTTGAAGAAGATTTTCGGGGTGTAGGTCGTCAATGGTAGTGAGGCTTGTAGTTCCATTGCACCAATGCGATTTGCTCATTGGAGCAATGGAAGTCCCCAACGCTTACCAATCAGAAGGCAGATATAACTTACGAACATATCCGCGGTGGTACAACGTATACATAGGACATACAGATGGACCGAATTTGCCACAAAATTATATTAAAAACTGAGAGAAAGAAACGAGATATCAAGATTATACCGTACTTTTGGCGCCACCCCACACACAAACAACTTTACAATCGCCATGCTCATGTGGTGCGAAACCGATTAGAAGAAATTCGCAATTCTGAGTGGGATTCTGTCCTGTCAGCGTTTCACAGATGCCTAAGAACTCCTCCGTTGGAGATATTAAAAAGAATTAGAAGGAGTCCGAGCTCCGCCTCCTCCATCAAGCTATATTTAATGACGGAGGTTGGGCTTACCTCCCACGGGAGAAAGCCCAAGCGCTCTCTTAAACACCTAGAATCAAGGGTTCGCCCATTCTGAGCTTCACCACACCGGCTCACGAAGCTGACGTATACCATACGGTAGGTACTTTTCTTGCAGAGCGACTATCCCTCTCCCCCTTCCTGATATAACGTGTTCAGAATTGAAAGCCGTAATCCATAATCTACCTTCCAAAACTGTGCCCCGGCTCATGACCGGATACCAATCTTTGGGCGGTAAAAAAGGTTTACCGCTAAAAGCCCTTCTCCTATGCCTTCAAATAGCTAAACTTTGTCCCTCAGTACAGTAAAGACATTCTTCCCTGAGGGCTGAGAAAAAGCCAAAGCTTGTAGCATATACCAAAGCCTGGTAAAGATCCAACCAACACGGACAACTTAAGGCCAATCAGTCTTCCTTACCTGTGCTGGGGAAGTTATGGAGAAAACTCATTGTGGCAAGATAAAAAAGAGAGGTGGTAGAGAGGAAACCTTATTCATAAGCACCAATTTGGCTTTAGAAAAAAAAAAACACATAGTACTCCGCTCCGCTCTTGCTCGACTGGTTGACCAAGTTGGTACGGGATTTTCAACAACAAGAGAGCGTACTTTTAGGCAGGGTGTTCCTCGATATTGAAAAGGAATTCGATACGACTTGGATAAATGGACTATTATACAAATTAATAAAATTTACAAATTTCGGCTGATGTAATTAATTAAAATTATAGCTAAATACCTAACTAACCGACACTTTTAGGTGTCGGTTCGTGGGTCTAATTCGGACTGCAAGCCACTCCGTGGCGGGAGTTCCTCAAGGTGCAGTCCTCTCTTCCCATTCTGTACATCTCTCTATGTGTCAGACATCCCTAATTGTTAAACTGCGATTAATCCTAGCATCCTTTGCTGATGATACTTTTTTGTATCTTCAGGCTCCATTCCGTCTATTTACCGCGACGCGTCCCAATAAACCAGTCCGCCTTAAATTCTACCCTACCATTATTCCTGGTTGTTTGGTCTATGGAACATTTAATCTCAATGTTAACACACACAAAAAGCTGTTTTGTTTTCAAAGACTAGTAGACGCAAACCAGATCCAACTCACCTTGGGAACTCATCATTCCCGACCAGAGCCCTTCAGTCAAGTATCTTGGAATCTTATCTGGATTCCAAGCTTACGTTCAAAATTCATATTCGGCGTCGTATTCATAAATCACAAGCTCTGCCATTGCCGTACTTTATATCCATTTTTCAAGTCGCCTACACTAAAGCCTCTCGGATCAAGCTTGATTCTTTACACAGCTGTGATCCGAAGCATGTTGCTGTATGGTTGTTGAAGCCTGGAGCAACCGTCGCTGGATGCCACTCAAAGAAAGTCCAAATAATTCAGAAGTAATGTTTCAAAAAATTATTTTCTCGGCAACCATGTACAACGAGGATCGCAGAGCTTCTCACAACCAAGCACATATTGCCGTATATTGCGACTACGATTGATAGAACGTGTGGACAAAATGTTCCAACTAATTCCAAATCATACAAATCCAATTGTTTCGCCAATATAGGGCATCTAATACAGCGACGTTCATTCCCCCCCCCCCAAACCGTAACATATTTGCTAGACTTTGATGGTCCAGCTAATGAACTGAGTTGCTGTAGTATGACAGCCTAAAGTAGTGTGGCTCATTCCGCTCGGTCGTCTTTCGGACTCTCTTCTTGTCCGGCCGAGTGCTTTACGATGCCCTGCTTTAGTAGGATTACCACCTCATTCCACCACCTTCCCTTTACAAAATTTTTATAACACTGAACACAAACGCCGCTAGATATATGTGTGTTAAGTGGTTAAACTCCATCTAGATACTCACTAAATGATTTGCTGCCAGGGGAGCAACAACTGGTTCTAGTGCAGCGCACTTGGCGATGCGAGACATTGCCAAACAACAACAACAACAGAATTGCCAGTCTCAAGACAACCTTGATAAGGCCAGACCGCAGTACTCTGGCGAAACGTCTGGGGAACTACAAGCCCCACGACCGACGGCCTACAGCCCGAAAATCTTCTTCAAGATCATCATAGCAACTCCTCCGGCCGTTAAAGTCTACGTGGAATATGATGATTTTCATATTTATTTCAATACAAATTCTGTTTTACCTCTACCGGCTGTTTCAGTACTTTGTACCTTCTTCAGACGAATACCTACCGCTTAGTTAATTAAGTGTACATAACCACCTTGAAATATACATATTATACCGTCCCATAAGTAATGTTCTTTAAATAAATATCCCTCAACTCGTGGTCGGGTCGAGGGATGAGATGAAATTCCCTCTGAGGTCTGTGAATGGTCAAAGGCACCTGACGGACGCGCCTGACGCACAATCACGAGGGTAGATGAATGAAATTCAACGAAATGTATGAGATTGGCATGGATAAATGGTAGAATGAATATGTTTTCCGGGGAAACCCCGAGAAAATCCTGCCCACAGCGTCCGTTTCGTCCACCACGAAACCTACATGGAAGAAATCGGGACACGATTTCGTGACCCCAGCGGTGAGAGGCCGAGCATCCAGCCGCCTTAAAAATTTTTTTAACAACATTTTATTCGGAATGTTTTTGAGGGAACTTGAAACTGATAAAATAATTATATGAATCGATTAATATTAAAATAAACCACTTAAATTTGAAAACATTTTTTTATATAATCAAATATTTATTAGTCCACCGCTGTGGTATCGAGGTAGTGTACTGCCTTGTCACGCAGCAGGCTCGGGTTCTACCCCCGGTCGGGGCAGTTTTTCTGGGTGAAGTTTTTATCGAGATTTTTCCTCACCTTAAGACAAATGCCAGGAAAACTTTTAGGCCCAAACGGTCCCCGAAATCATATGGCTATCTTCAGCATCATCATCCTTATCATAATCATCCTTTATCGGTGTGGAAAGCAACGGGAAGCTACCACTCCTACAATTTCCTAGTAAAGCTGCAAGCATAGCATGAAAATACTATGATTGTAGTGAAGGACCTGCTTTCGGGCAGAATTACTATGGATGGATATTTATTATTAGGAATTATATGAAAATAAACTACTCTTTAAAATTTATCATCATCAGTAGCAGCATCGAGGATTAGACCTAATGGTCTGTTCCGATCTCATGTTAGAATTAGTCTTTCCACTTTTTACTGGGTCTTCCATAATTTATTCGTCCTAGTGGTTTGTAATGAAGAACCTGTTTCGGAATTCTATTGTTGTCCATTCTATTGATGTGACCCATCCATTCAACTCTGTACTGTGCAAATCTATCTAATAGTTTGAATATATTTAGTTCTCTTCGTGTATTTTCATTTCGTTTTCTCTTGTTATTGTATAGCCAACAACACTCCTCAGAAACCTAATTTCTGAAGTTTCTATTCTTCGCTCCTGGTTTTTGGTAAAGACCCAGTATTTAGATCCACATAGCAGTGTTGGATCCGCCATTGTAGTGTCTCCTTTCTAGTTAATTTGAGATTTCGTTTTATGGTGCCATAAATATATAAACTTACTCACTCGCACTATCGAACCCGTAGGTTTACGGCCGCGCGGACATAAGCTCTCCATATATCCCTATCCTGAGTTATGCTTTCCAATCATTCCCTGTATAATCTACATCCCTTAAATCATAGTTAATGTTATTATCCCACCTCATTCTTGGTCTACCAACTGGGCGTTTTCCCTCTGGCTTTACTACAAGAAGCTTCCATGCAAGTCTTTCATTCCCCATACGTGCAATATGTCCTGCCCATCGCAGTCTACGAGACTTAACTCTTCTTATTATATCTGGCTTCCTATAAAGACCATGTAGTTCATTGTTGTGTAAGTCTTCTCCATTCACCTGTCTTTTCATCTCTCTTTGGTCAAAAAATGTTCGTAAGTACTTTATTCTCGAATACTTGTAATCTCCTTTCCTCCCTTAAAGTAAGAGTCCACCCATATAATATAACTGGTAGAATAATAGTTTTATATATTTTCAGTTTAACGTTTTTTGAAAGGAGTTGGGGCATCAAGGGTCTCTGCAATGCATAATAGCACACATTTCCAGAATCGAACCTATGTTTAATTTCTTTGTGCATCTCATTCCTATTTGTGATTATTGTTCCTAGGTATTTGAATTCAGCCACTTCCTCAAAATTTCCCTCATTTGTCATTAGCTGTCCATTTCCATTATATAATGTATTTCTACGTGTGGCCATATATTTAGTTTTATTGATATTTACTTCCAGTCCTAATTTCTTAGTGTTACTCAATAGTGTGTGCGTGTTGTCCTTTAGTATCTCCTCGCTATCGGCCAATAGTACTACATCATCAGCATAAACTAACAGCTTATTAATACCATTGAGTTGCAAGCCTTCCTCATTCTCTAAAGATTTAATGGCTTGCTCAAGTACAAAATTAAATAGAGGAGATAGTGAATCTCCTTACTTCAACCCATTCTGGATTTCAAAAGTGTCCGAAAACTGTTTGCCTACACGCACCCTACTCTTTGTGCCATTTAGACACATTCGTATAAGTCTAACTAACTTTTTAGGAATTCCGAACTCCAGCAGGATATAATTAAATTTATTTATTTATTTTGTTTTCAGTGTCTTCATTTTTTCTATATGACACATTGTATCCCAGGTAATTAAAATATTTAAAATATATAAAATATATACCATCAGATTCTATGAACCCGCGTCACCTTTCAGCGAGATTTATTAGCCAATACTGCGACGATATCAGTCTCTGGTTTTTGATGCGAAGAATTCGTTAACACCCACTTAAACAGCTTCAATGTTTTAGAAATTTCACGCAATAAATGGGTGAAATAGGTCTAAACATATGTGATTGTGTAGTGTAAAGTGTATTGGATGAGGGATGATGATGATGATGAGAAAAGAGAAGACGAAAAGCTGTGCCGGCACGAGTTTACACCTGTCGGAAAACAAAGAAAGGGCCGCAAGGTTAATGTCCCCACAAAACTTACGAATTGCTATAAGCCTTCTCAACATACGCACCACGGAGGGATTTTCAAAATTAATACAAGAATCTGGGGCATCATCTAGCTATTAAAATTGTACACCACCGCCCATTATAGCTCAGAAATTAAAAATTTTACATTTAAATTAATTTCATCATCACCATTATCATTATTATCATCCTCATCAAGACCTTAAAGTTCTGTTCCAATCTCATGTTATAATTGGTCTGTCCATCTTTTACTGGGTCTTCCTACATTTCTTCGTCCTAGTGATCTGTAGTGAAGAATCTGTTTCGGGATCCTGTTTTTATCCCTTCTATTGATGCGGTCCATCCATTCATCTCTGTATTGTGCAATCCTATATAATAGCTTGAATATATTTGGTTCCGTTCGTATATCTTCATTTCGTTTCCGATCTGTTTTGTATAGTCAACCACACCCCTCAAGAACCACATTTCTGAAGTTTATATTATTCGTTCGTGTTTTTTTTTTGTTAAGAACCAATGTTCCAATCCATATAGTAGTGTCTGTTATATTTTTTATTATTTTAAATGAATGTAATTCAATTAATTTAACAATTACATTTTTCAATTCCGCCAGGTATCGAACGAGGACCCGCTAAATCTTCGTATTACATTAAATGCACTACTACTACAATAATAAAGTCCTACTACTACTACATTAAATGCATCATTTATAATCGATCTATATGTTTAACAGTTTCATGTCTTATGTGATCTCGTTGATTGCAATGGGCAGAACATGCGAAAGAGAGGTATGGAAACTTCTTTCTGAAAACTAGATAGAAAGCGACCAGTGATAAGGATAAGATCGTAGATAATAACATTAACCATGATTTGATGAAGGCAATTGATTGGAAAAATATATAGATGTATGGAGAGCTTATGTTCTCGCGTCCATGAACCTCCGGGTTCCATAGTGTCAGTGAGGTAGTTACAAAGTTCAATGGACAAACTGCTTTTTGGATATCCACTCATAAGTGACTTTTTATTTGAACGAATTAATTTTAAAATTAAAAATTAATTCTACAAGTGTACGTGTGTGTGTGTGTGTGGAGAGAAATAGAGAAAGATAGAGAGAGATAAAGAGATAGAGATAGAGAGAGAGAGAGAGAGAGAGAGAGAGAGAGAGAGAGAGAGAGAGCTATAAGTAATGAATTCGAAAAAATCACGATTTTGGGAAAATTTTCATATACCACATGACTAAAATATGTTGTACATTAATGATCTTAGGTCATTACACGGTTTATTATTTCCCTTATCTTTCTGGGGGTATAGCACTGTATTTGTCGAAATTCATTTATACCTCAGATAATACCCCGTAATTCAAAGCTACATAACAATGAACTACATTGTCTTTATAGGAACCCAGACATAATAACAACAGTTAAGTCTCGTAGACTGCGATTGGCAGGACATGTTGCACGTATGGGGAATGAAAGACTTGCATGCAAGCTTCTTGTAGGAAAGCGAGAGGGAAAACGCCCAGTTGGTAGACCAAGAATGAGGTGGGAGAATAAGATCAACTATGATTTGAGGGAAGTAGATTATACAGGGAATGATTGGAAATCATTAGCTCAGGATAGGGATGTATGGAGAGCTTATGACCGCGCGGCCATGAACCTACGGGTTCGATAGTGCCAGTGAGTAAGTAAATAATTCAAAGCTAAGCTATTAAAGGCCGACAAATTTTATATGGATGCCTCTTATTTCATACTTGATAGGCTATACTTATACGCCAGGTTTTGTGAACATTACAGTCGATGGTACTATTATTTCATGGCCATGTAAAATTGTAGAGCACTAAAATTAAATGAAAAAAATAAAGACATGCTTAACTGCATGTTTGGGAATTGTCTTAAATAATTTGACTTGCTAGTCCTGCATTATAAGCCTGGACAATGCAGGTTATAACTGTAGAAATTACTGAAAACAATGTATAAACGTAGCTTGCGTCGTAATGAAGTTGTGATAGCTAGCAATTTCATTTCATTAAGTTTTAAACAAAGGTGGTTCAATTTTAACAAGTACTGTGTGTTTGAAGGTAGAGAAGTGTTTTGTTGTCACCTGCATGCCTCACTCGGGTTGTTGATGGCATCAAAACAGACAAAGTCACCATCAATTATAGGAAACTGCTTCAAGGAACATCAAACTATCATGCATGAATAACAAAAACGTTAAATGTCTTACAGTATTTGTACTGTATCATCAATTTATTTTTATTAGCATTTTTTAACATTTACCTGACTACATAGTTACCTAAATCGTGTATTACAATGAGAGGTTGGGAAGTGGTTTCTACAGAAGCGAGGTTTTTAATTTCCAAGATTCTGTAAAATATTTCACAAACGTCCGTTGTACATTATTTTTTGCACGATGGTGTTTTCAAAATAATAAATAATAGTAAAACAACAACGTTAAACTGAAAAAATATAAAACTATTATTCTACCAGGTATATTATATGGGTCCACCGCTGTGGTCTCGAGGTAGCGTGCTGCCTTGTCACGCAGCGGGCCCGGGTTCGATCCCCGGTCGGGGCAGTTTTTCTGGGTGAGGTTTTTATCGGGGGTTTTCCTCACCTGTAAGACAAATGTCAGGAAAACTTTAAGGCCCAAACGGTCCCCGAAATCATATGGCCATCGTCATCCTTTTCATTGTAATCATCATCCCTCTCACCGGTGTGGAAAGCAACGGGAAGCTACCACACCTACAATTCCCTAGTAAAGCTGCAAGTATAGCATGAAAATGCTATGATTGCAGTGAAGGACCTGCGTTCGGGGCAGAATACTATGGATGGATGGATATTATATGGGTCCACCCAGCTGTGGTCTCGAGGTAGCGTGCTGCCTTGTCACGCAGCGGCCCGGGTTCGATCCCCGGGCGGGACAGTTTTTCCTGGGTGAGGTTTTTAATCGGGGGTTTCTCCTCACCTGTAAGACAAATGTCAGGAAAACTTTAAGGACCCAAACGGTCCACCAAATCATATGGCCATCATCCTTATCAATTATCATCATCATCATCCTTCACCGGTGGAAAGCAACGGGAGCTAACCACACCTAAACAATCCCTAGTAAAGCTGCAAGCATAGCATGAAAATGCTATGATTGCAGTGAAGGACTGCCTTCGGGCAGAATTACTATGGGATGGATGGATATTATATGGGTCCCACCGCTGTGGTCCTCGAGGTAGCCGTGCTGCCTTGTCACGCAGCGGGCCCGGGGTTCGATCCCCGGTCGGGGAAGTTTTTCTGGGTGAGGTTTTTATCGGGGGTTTCCTCACCTGTAAGACAAATGTCAGGAAAACTTTAAGGCCCAACGGTCCCCGAAAATCATAGTGCCATCAGCCGAATCATTATCATCATCATCATCCTTCACCGGTGTGGAAAGCAACGGGAAGCTTCCACACTACACAATTCCCTAGTAAAGCTGCAAGCATAGCATGAAAATGCTATGATTGCAGGAAGGACCTGCCTTCGGGCAGAATTACTATGGATGGATGGATATTATATGGGTCCACCGCTGTGGGTCTCGAGGTAGCGTGCTGCCTTGTCACGCAACGGGCCCGGGTTCGATCCCCGGTCGGGGCAGTTTTCTGGGTGAGGTTTTTATCGGGGGTTTTCCTCACCTGTAAGACAAATGTCAGGAAAACTTTAAGGCCCAAACGGTCCCTGAAATCATATGGCCATCATCATCCTTTTCATTGTAATCATCATCCTTCACCGGTGTGGAAAGCAACGGGAAGCTACCACACCTTACAATTCCCTAGTAAAGCTTCAAGTATAGTCATGAAAATGCTATGATTGCAGTGAAGGCCCTGCGTTCGGGCAGAATTACTATGGATGGATATTATATGGGTGCGAAACATGGACTCTTATTTTAAGGGAGGAAATGAGATGACGAGTTTTTGAGAATAAAGTTCTTAGGAACGTTTTTGGACCAAAGAGAGATGAACAGACAGGTGAATGGAGAAGACTACATAGCAATGAACTACATGACCTTTATAGGAAGCGAGATATAATAAGAACAATTGAGTCTCGTAGACTGCGATGGGCCAGGACATGTTGCAAGTATGGGGAATGGAATACGTGCATGGAAGCTTCTTGTAGGAAAGCCAGAGGGAAAACGCCCAGTTGGTAGACCAAGAATGAGGTGGAAGAACAACATTAACTATGATTTGAGGGAAGTAGATTATACAGGGAATGATTGGAAATCATTAGCTCAGGCTAGCGATGTATGGAGAGTTTATGTCAGCGCGGCCATGAACCTACGGGTTCGATAGTGCCAGCGAGTAAGTAAGGAAGTAAGTAAAACAATAACCGAAAATAATTTAGTTGAGACTACAGCAGGCCGTGACACCAGTCAGAGATAAAATAACGGCAAGTACGAATTTATTGTTTTATAGGCCTATTGTTTCAAATAAAATTCAGTTCATTTAAAATGCAGTGATTTGTTTCGTATCATGTATATTAACACTATCTTTTGGGTATATTTTTGTATGTACATTGTATGTAGTTGACATAAAGGGTAGTGGTTTTATTTCCCGTACTAGATAGGTAATTTGTAATATTACAGTACAGTTATTTAGTTGTTCGTAGGTTGGCAACCCCGAAATGTAGAAAATTGAACTTTCAATCATGTTCGCCATTCCTGCAAGTACGACAGAACGCACTATCGTGTAAAAAAGTTAGTTATACTTATTCGGATAAGTCTAAATGGCACAAAGTGTAGGGCGCGGATAGGCAAAAAAATGTCAGATGCTTTTGGAATTTATAATGGTTTAAAACAAAGAGATGCACTATCTCCTCTAACTATTCAATTTTGCTAGAGTTTGAATATAAGCATCATCGTGAGAATAATTATGTACGTGAATTAGAGAATAAGGTTCGGTTATGAAAACTGAAAATTAGTTTGAGAAATTAGATCATGATATATGTTTCTAGTTCTCGGCATTTTGAGTCTCTGCAAGCAACATAATCAGCCATCTTTATATATACATTTAATTCTTCTGTACGTGTGCTTTTCATTCTACTCCTCCTAAACGACTGGGTCGATTTGACGACATTTTTTGAGTTTGTCTGATTGGGTTCCTGGATGGTTCCGATTGAGGGTCTTTCCACTTTTCAGCGGTTGCCCTTTTACCAGCCGGCGGCTGGCCCTTCACATCCACATGTGTCAATCACAGAGGTAGATGATCAACAGCCAGTGTAGGGGTGACATGTGGTTAGCATGTCGAGTCCCCCAGCCGTTATAGCTGGTTCCTCAACCTGGAGCCGCTACTTATTGTAGCTACCCAATTGCCTCACGATGCTGGGTGGGCACCGGTCCCATACTGGCCGAAATACCATGAGAAAATTTCTTCCCCCATGGAGACTCGAACCAGCGCAAGTCCCGTAGCTCTGCGCCAAGGCTTCCTACCTTAACCGCTCGGCTACGGCGCGGGACTCCTGGATGGTTTAGATTCGTAATTGAACCCTCTAAAACCATTAGATGTAGGAGTTCATCTGAAGTGAAAATTTAAAAATCGCTCTAGCGGTCACATTTTTCGATGTTTCCCAACAAAACCCAGTATATGCTCCTTCTTCTTCTTCACGGTTTAGGCTTATGTACTACCCTGTTCCGGCTCCAAATTGCCGTCTTTCCATCTTTTCCTAGGTCTTCCCAATCTTCTTCTTCTCGTGGTGAATAGTTGTATGCTGCTTTTGGTATCTATTCTCGGTCATCCTTGGCAAGTGTTCTTTCCAGTTTGTTCTGTATTTCTCTATTGTTGTGTTTTAATTCCTCTACTTTTAGTTGTCTTATTTCTGTGTTGTGTTTTTGCCTGTTTTTTGATATCCTGCTATTGGTCAGTATATGCTATAAAATAAACCGATCTAGGTATTATCTAAAATGAGCGAAATCCAACAATTCGAAGTGGAGGTTTACCTGAAATCCGAAAATAAAAACTGATCAGTAACCGCCATGTTTGGTTCGTCTCAGCGTATACCATATCATTTAATTAACCTTTAATATTTCGTTTAGTTAGGCGTAGCAACGCACGCCGGGTATTAGCTAGTATTAATATAAGTTGGCAGCAGTGGTTAGGGCGGAATTAAGGATATACAGTATATGTAGATCGTAGAAGAGTGATGATTGAAGGGGAGTGAGAAAGTAAGTTTAGTTTAAATATAGTTTAATGACTATTTTTTTAAATATCGAATATCACGAAACAAGTGTGAATGACAAAATCAAAGCTATCTTGGAAGGGAACTGTCAACCATTGCATACCGAAACCCACCTTGAAATTTCTTCCAGAGAAGCGTTGTGATGTACCAAGGACGTATCTAAATAATGAACTGCCATATCTAAGTGCAAGGTACTAACATCCAGCGCCAAATCTCTCATTTCAACTATAGGGAAGTAATAAAACTCTCGAATTGGTAGAATGGATAACCCTCACTACCTTGCCGTCCAGGCCGCGTCCCGGCGCACTCCACTGCGTTCTTACTGAAGCAGGAAGTCATTTGTTGTCAATTGCTGGATTTTGGCTTCGATTTCTGTGCCTCACAGTTAAAAACGGTAGGTTTTTGGACACAAACTTGATACATCACAGCGCTTCTCTGGAATAAATTTGAATGTAGGCTAGATTTCGGATGCAATGGTTGACAGTACCTTTGTAATTCCCTAGATATTAATTTGACAAACTGCGAAAATAATTAAATAGTATATGGGGAAGGTATTGTAAGATATGTTAGGTCTCTCAGATGTGGTTGGCTTCGTCAAGTTTTTTCTTGGAAGAGGGATAATAGCTTACAAAAAAGAAAATAAACAAAGATATTGTTGGAGTTCATCGTAGAGAAACACCTTGGGAAAGATTACTTTAGGACGTAGAGGATATTAAAAATATGAGTAAAAACAGATGGCAAGAAAAAACACAATATCGAGATTGTTGGCGGAAGATTGTGAAGGAAGCAATGGCCAACAAGTGTTGTAATGCTGGATATGAGGATTATGATGAAAGTAATAATTTGGTTTAAAAAATTGTGTGATATGAAGCGAATTTTGGGTAATAGAAAATTTATTTGATATTTATAACACAGTAGTTCCTCAAAACGCGTCACTCTTTTATGGCATTTTTTTATCTAACTTACGAACTCCCGTTTACTTAAACAAATTCGGAAGAATAGTAATAATGAACAGTCTTAAATTTATTTAAAATTAACAATTAACTAACTCACTGACACTATAGAACTATATAGATTCATGGCCACGCGGACATAAGCTCTCCGTACACTACTATCCTGAATTAATATTTTCCAATCTTCCCCTGTATAATCTACTTCCACCAAATCATTGTTTCTAGGCCTCCTCCTAGGTGTTTTCTCACGGGTTTTCTACAAGAAGCTTTCATGCCTCTCTTTCATTCCCCATTCGTGCCACATGTCCTGCAGTCTACAATACTTCAACTGTTCTTAATATATCTGGTTTCCTATAAAGATCATATACTAGCTCACTGTTATATTGTCTTCTCCATTTGGACGTCTGTTCATCTCTCTTTGGAACAAATATTTACCTAAGACTTTATTCTCAAATACTCGTAATGTTTTCTACTGCCTTAAAGTAAGAGTTCGTGTTTCGCATCCATATAATCTAACAGGGAGAATAACAGATTTGTATATTTTCAGTTTAATGTTTTATGAGAGGAGTTGGGAAAATATATTTAAAAAGTTAACAAAAATTACTCACCCAAACTTTACAGTAATTAGGTCACATGTATTTTAGGTATAGGGCCTACATGAGTGCCGCATTTCAGAAACAACTTAGAATTCAGTAAAATATGACTTTCGGCCATTTTTGTAATGGAATGTTTTGAGGAATTTTTAAACTGTCTTCAATGAGGATAGAATTAATTGCTGTTCCATTCCAATTAGCATTAAATAATATTTTTATTGCATAAATAATTTTTACAATCTTTCTAAAGTTTTTTTCTTCAAGAAGTGAATCACAATCTCAGCTCGGTTGCTCAATTACCATTTTAATTAAGCCGTACAGTTGGAAACAATTGAATTTACACGACGTTTATTGGCAGTTTATTCTCATTGTAAGGTCTACCAACTGCGGATAGATAATCAATAAGTAAAGAAGTTACTGGATTGATGTTAGAGGCACGAAGCACAACATTATATAAAACTCGCTAATAGCCGGCATGCGCTGCTATGCCTAAATAAATAAAATGTGTTATGTTTAGTTGAATAAGTAAAAAGAAAAATAATTATAAATTTATACCGTAATTATTTTTAGATATCCCGTGCTGATTACCCGGCGTTGTCCGGGAATCTACTCATCCCGATGTTCTTGGCATCAATAAGCTGAAAGACAAAAATGGTTATTGTGTATTATCCGTAAAATATAGGAATATGCTGTCACGGACCTTTTTGTATTTTTTTTTCTTGGGATACTGTATTTAATTTTGAGTACATTAATTTTGTGTTTATGTTATGGTTTAGGCAGCGTAAGTCATTTAAGCATCCAAAAAGCGACTTTTAATACACTGATGTTGCACGTTTTTTCTTTTTTTTTAGCTCCGGCCCTGTACTACGGGGTTAATCATAAATATGGCTATACGTTTGATCGCTTGTGTGATGAAAATATTACCATTACAGGAAATATGAAATTACCGTTGGAAAAGCAATTATTCAAATTACAATGGAATAAAACAAAACAGTGTAGAACTTACGTCATTAGTCAAAATGGCATTGAATATGCAACAGCAAATTACAATTGCTGCATGGGCAATAACGTATGCTAATGATCGTGAGGCCGCAAGACGGGCAAGACGTGAGCATTGCAGCCGTCGACTGTGGGGAAATGGAGAATACGACTGCTGGAAATGGGAAGGATGCAGAAAATCAAACCTCCTGGAAGGCCTCACATTAGCACGGATGCAGAAACAACGAAGAGAATTGTGGAAGCGTTCGACACTAGCCCACAAAAATCAAACCGCCAAGCTGCACGAGAGCAGTGATTTGTTTTGTTATATTGTTGTAATTTGAAGGATTCCCTTTCCAATGATAACATCGTACTTCCTTTAATAATTACATTTACGTCACAAAATGCGATCAAACGTATACATAGCCATATTTCTGAATCACGTACGATAATGTTATATATGTTAATTGTCTCAGAAAAAATCTCTAAATGAAGGTAAAAAAACCCCGTTCAAATTGGTCAAGTAGTTTTTGAGTCTATAATGGACTCACAGTCAGACTCATAGAATTTCACTTTTATATTTAACATGTCCACCGCGCTAGCATGCCTGCTCCTGAATTCCGGGTCCGGGTTCATAATATTCTGTGGGATTTCAAAATTTGATTTTATTTTCGTCCACTGCTGCCTAAACCATAACAAATACACATAATTATTGTACATGAAATTGAATATCTCAAAAAACTCTACAAAAAAGTCCGCGACAACATATGTTTATCTTTTACGGATAACTCACAATAACCATTTTTGTCTTTCATTGATGCCAAGAAGATCGGGATAAGCTAATTCCCGGGCAAGCATAGCAGCTCAAGGCTGGTGGTAAAAACACATTAACATTTATTTAGGAGTAGCAGCGCACGCCAGGTAATAGTAATAGTAATAGTAATAAAACAATAGCCTTTGAAGATCACCAGATTTTAATAGCAAAAACAGAAGACGATTTACAAAGAATGCTAAATAAACTAAATATAAAAACAGTAAAATTCAATATGGAAATATCAGAAAAATAAAAAACAATGGCTTTCAAGGCGCTCATCCAGTTCGGACAAATATAATATTAAAAAATAAACCAATAGAACAAGTAGTAAGATATAACTTCCTAGGTTGCGAAATGTCATACACAACGGAAACAGATATAAATAAACTATCATCATCATCATCATCAACAATCACGGATTAAGCCCATGTGGCTTGTTCCGGTCTCATAGATTCTCATATAAATAACAAACTAAATAAGTTTAATTATATAACAGGAACACTAAAAAAGAACTTCGAAAAATAAAGCCAGTAAAGACTTTAAAATGAAATTATACAAGACAATGGCAGTTCTTATTACTACGTACGGATCCGAAACATGGACAGCGACAACACAATAATCTGCGAAAATCCAAGCTGCTGAAATGAAATTCCTCAGACCAATAGCAGGATATCAAAGAACAGACAAAAAAACACAGAAATAAGACAACAACTAAAAGTAGAGGAATTAAACATAACAATAATGAAATACAGAAAAAAAAACTGGAAAGAACACTTAGCAAGGATGACTGAGAATAGAATACCAAAAGCAGCATACAACAAATCACCATGAGGAAGAAAAAGTTTGGAAATAACAAAGAAAACATGGAAACAGGAGCAATTTGGAACCGGAACAGGCTAGTAAATAAGCCTAAACCGTGACGAAGAAGAAGACTTCCCGTTGATATTAATGGAGGATATCGTGCACTAATGGCATGCTTAACGTATGGGTGAAGGAAAGGTTGGCCTAGAAAACAAAATCTCGATACAAGATTCTTATTCCTTTTGTTTGTCTTAAGGTGTAGAATTTCTAATCTCTAGGTTGCGTAAGAGATGGCTGGATTACATCCAAAAACACTCCTCAGTACATACATTCAGAAACTTTATGACACTTTTGATAGGGATTCGTCCGATTGATAGGGATGTTAAGCTTGGAGATCACCTTGGTGCTCTTCGATATAAGATTTTACTTTCTCCTCTCTCATCATCATAGCTATAATTCTTCACACAACAGATACATAACTGAACACATATTAAACAAATAGGTATACTTACACTTATCACAGACTTTTCTATATACAGCAGCTGCAGATGTGAAAAGTAGTTCTGAAAGGCCCACACAATTTTAATTAATTTTAATGTTGAGGACGACTAATCTCAACTCCTTTCAATAAACATTAAAGTGAAAATATATATAAACAGTTATTCTCCATTACATCGAATCGAAACATGGGATCTTATTTTAAGGGAGGAAAGAAGATTATGAGTATTTGAGATTAATGTTCATACGAAAATTTTTGGACTAAAAGAGATGAACAGACAGGTGAATGGAGAAGACTACTATAACAGTGAGCTACATGATCTTTATAGGAAGCCAGACATAATGAGAATAGTTAAGTCTCGTAGACCGCGATGGGCACGGCATGTGGCAGGAATGGGGAATGAAAGACTTGCATGGAAATTCCTTGTAGGAAAACCAGTTGGTAGACCAAGAATGAGGTGGAAGAATAACATTAACTGTGATTTGAGGGAAGTAGATCATATAGGGAATGACTGGAAAACATTAACTCAGGATAGGGATGTGTGGAGAGCTTATGTTGGCGTGTTCAAGAACCTATGGGTTCGATAGAGCCAGTGAGTTAGTTAATTAGTTGAGGACGACTAATATCTCAGGTAACAGTTTTATTATTTTAACTTATTAAAAAAATATGTTCCTGATTGGGGATCGAACCCGTTCCCTCTGCGTTTCAAGCAACGATATTATCATTAGCCCCTAGTAATGGACAGATAATTAATTTAATCGGTAATATCAGTTTTCATTGTCTGAAATCATGTTTACTCTTACATTTGAGATGTTTTACATGTGTGTGTGGTTCTAGAATTCTCTTAAGGGCGCTGCTTTATTTGACTTGGAACAAGAGTGTGAACGAGTCACTGGAGAACAGTATATGAAAAGCCCCACATGTGATGTTGTGCGAGAAACAGAAGTTCACAGTTAAATTCTCGTATCTACGCATTCGGTTAAGTTAAATATTCTAATAAAATTCGGACCAGTTCATGGACCGTGAAAAAAATAATAAGCCATATTAGGCTCGGATTCGATCCCTGCGGGATTGAATATTTTAATGACTAACCATAGGTTCATGACCGCGCGTACATAAGCTCTCCAAACATCCCTATCCTGAGGTAATGTTTTCAAATCATCCCCTGTATAATCTACTTCTCTCAAAGCATGATTAACTTTAAACATTTTAATTGTAAAATTAATATAATTATGAGCACAGATCTGTCCGAGGAATTAGAAATAAATGGAACAAAGGTTAAACAGTGGAATATTTTAAGTATTTGAGATAAATTATTCAAAAAGCTACATCATCTGAATTAAGCATCGAAAAAAAAATGTTAGAGACAAAGGAAGTTATTGGCACATTAAATTATATTTATGGAGTAGGAATATAATCAAGAGGACTAAATTATTAATATATAACACAATTGTGGAGAGTAATTTATTATATGATGCGGAAACATGGATGTTGAAACAAAACACAGAAATAAATTATTTATTTATTTATTATTTTTTTCGACATTCCTGGTTTCTCTCCTGGCATGGCGTACTTGTAACCCACTTCTGAGGTTGGGGCGCCTAGAAGGCGGGGTTACGTTGCCCCGATGATATGATGGGTGATGATGATGATGATGATAATGGTGCGTCAGGAGAGTCCCTAATCCTAAGCTTAACCTAAGATGAATATGAATGATGATGATTGCGATGGCCGTATGTTTTCGGGGACCGTTTGAGCCTTAAAGTTTTCCTGACATTTGTCTTACAGGTGAGGAAAAACACCGATAAAAACCTCACCCAGAAAAACTGTCCCGACCGGGGATCGAACCCGGGCCCGCTGCGTGATAGCACGCTACCCCGAGACCACAGCGGTGGACCAGAAATAAATTATTAGTCACATAAATGGTCCTTTTAAGAAAATCGGCAAGAATATAAAAATTAGACAAAATAAAAATAATACAATAAGAGAAATTATGCATGTAGAAAACGATATTGTACAAGAGATTGAAGAAATCCAACTAAGATGGTATGGGCATATAATGAGAAACAGGGACACAGAAACAAACAAAGAAGTATTGAAATGGATACCTCCTGGAAAAGGGACACGTGGTAGAAGCAAATTCAACGTGGGTAAAGAACATTCAATACAACTTGGAAGAAGACGAATCTGACATGAGCCCACACACAAGATCGGGAAGTGAGGTAGAAACATTTGGAATAGTTTGGTTTGAAGATACTTGGGTAATTAACATAAAATATCCTGAATAAAAAAAATAATTTTCTTCTTTAATCCCTTTCCTTTCCCGGTGCCGGGATTAGGACTTTCTCTAGTGGGAACTATTGACCAAATTAATTTAGTTATGCTCATTTATCCATATATGTCAGCAAGTGAAAGGGGGGTAAAATGTTTTGATAATTTTTGGGCCAAAGGGAGACGAACATACAGAGAAGGGGAAAAACCTACATAACAGGTAAGCTATATGATCTTTATGATAAACTAGATATAAAAATAAGAGTTAAGCCTGCGACGGACTGGATATACGAACATTCGGGTAATGAAAGAAGGATACGGAAACTTAACGTTAGAAAACCAGAGGGGAAAGCGTCCAGTTGATTGATCGAGTATGAGATTAGAGAATAATTATTAACCATGGGTTGAGGGATGCGAATCATACAGAGGATGACTGGAAAATATCAGGGAAATTCTATGCCGCCATGCCACCAACATAAATTCAAATAAAAAAACAGAAAACCCCACATATATGAGCAAATATGTCGGCAATTGGCTCTAGAGGGAGCATGTGTTATCACATTAGCCAACACGACGCTAAAAGTCACTTGTTCTCCGATCGAATTTTCACTGGTGGCACCCGTGGCATTGAATAGCCAACATTAGCTCTGGATAGGGATGTATGAATACCTTAACTCCTGGTAAGCATGAACCTCGGTTTCGATAATTCCAGTGAGTTAGTAGCACTGTAAGGGAGGAAAGATTACGAGTATTTGATAATAGTTCTTAAGAAAATTTTTGGACCAAAGAGAGATGAACAGATAGGTGAATGGAGAAGGCTACATAACAATGAACTACATAGTCTTTATAGGAAGCCAGATATAATGAGAACAGTTAAGTCTCATAGACTGCGATGGGCAGGACATGTAGCACGAATGGGTAATGAAATATGTGAATGGAAGATTCTTGTTGGAAAACCAGAGGGAAAACGCCCTGTTGGTGGACCAAGAACGAGGTGGGAGAATAACAATAAATATGATTTGAGGGAAGTGAATTTTACAGGGAATGATTGGAAAACATTAGCTCAGGATAGGGAAGTATGGAGAGCTTATATCCGCGCGGCCATGAACCTCCGGGTTCGATAATGCTAGTGAGTTAGTATTTAAGTTTGAGTCATGTGCACGAAATACTCCCTAGATATGTATCTAAAATATCCAAGTTTCAGGTTAGCAGGAAGACTTTACATTGTTACATCTCCTCTCTTAACTTTAATTATAATTATGCAAACTTGGGCGGTACAAACTAAAGTCTTGCGGAAGTTAGCACGATATTATATTTTAGTGTAAACTTGACTCCAAAGCATCTCAAATTGGAAATTCTTGAGGGTTTGATTCTTTGGTTCGTTGGTTGGTTTAACGTCATTATATTGCGCTATGTTGTAAATAATGCATAATTTATTGTTACTATATATAATTTAATCTTCTAAGTTGGATACAAAATACTAGATCATAAACAAAAGAAGACATCTTAGAAGAGTTACACATGGAACTTTTAGAAAACAAAATTTTTGATTATAAGTCAAGATGGATGTAACATGTTCATCGAATAGAGGATCGCAGGGCACCAAAACAGATGTTAAGCTATCAACCTGCAGGAAGAAGAAGACCAAGACGACCACTCAAAAGACTTTTGGATGGTATTCGAACAGGCCAAAAATTTCCTAAATTCGTGAATGGACTATTAATATGATGATGATTATGTATAATTTAACCCTGAAGAAGTGGAAAGAAGACCTTACGGTCATAACTACATCAGGTAAAATAAATTAACAATTAATTATTACATTATTATTAATAATGGTATCAAGGAGTAAGTTTTTACAATTGGATATTTTTAGAGAAATTTCCTTAACGTGCCAAACACTTCTGTGGCGAAATTGACTTTTTTTGTATGCTGGAATCCGCATCCTCGAATTTTCCTCGCCAGAAACACAGACCTGGACTTTAAGGAAGGAGAAAAGATTACGAGTATTTGAGAATAAAATTCTTAAGGAAAAGTTCGGACCAAAGAGAGATGAACAGACAAGATAATGGAGGAGACTACATAACTGTGAGATACATGAACTATATAGGAAACCAGATATAGTAAGAACGGTTAAGTCTCTTAGATTGCGATGGGCAGGACGCGTGGCATGAATGGGGAATGAAAGAGGGACATGGAAACTTCTTGTACGAAAACCAGAGGGAATATTCCCAGTTGTAGGCCAAGAATGAGGTGGGAGAATAACATTAACCATGATTTGAGAGAAGTAGATATACAGGGTTGATTGGAAAAATTAGCTCAGGATAGGAATATATGGAGAACTTATGTCCGCGCGGCTATGAACCTACGGGTTCGATAGTGCCAGTGAGTTAGTTAGTTATCCATAGTTTAATCTCTCACTTTTAGATACTTTTACGTGTACCATGCTGGATTAGTGGGTCAAGCCTAGCCGGTCTAACTACGGCTGCAGGATGCGTCCCTGGAGGTAGAACAGGGGGATGGGTCGGTGGATT